>CAUYLG010029028.1:0-118873 GCA_963573385.1 Cacajao melanocephalus
ATAATCCTTTGAGTGTACACCCAGTAATGGGATTGCTGGGTCAAATGGTTTTTCTAGTTCTAGATCATTAAGGAATTGCCACAGTGTCTTACAATGGTTGAATTCATGTACGCTCCCACCAACAGTGTAAAAGTGTTCCTATTTCTCCACATCCTCTCCAGCATCTGTTGTCTCCTGATTTTTTAATGATCACCATTCTAACTGGCATGAGGTGGTATCCCAACGTGGTTTTGATTTGCATTTCTCTAATGACCAGTGATGATAAGGGGTTTTTTTATAGCAACATGTCTATTCCTTTAGACCGACTCTTGGTGAGAGCTGGGCTGGAAGAGATTAGGGAACAGATATTGAGTATTTCCTGACTATGCCCGACATTTTCCTATTGATTATTCTGTAGAAACTAACATTGGTGGGAAGTCTGAATAAATGATCCACCCATGCAAACCACAGAATTAAAGAATGTTTGCACACCCAAAAGGCACACCCCTGGTTGTTCATGTTGACTGTGCATGTATCCAAATGGGATTTCAAAACCACAATTTCCCAAATGTCGGTCTTTTCCATGCAAACTTCATCCCATGTCTACATAACCCTGTGTGATTGTTCCATTAATATTTTTATTTAAAATAATTCTATTTTCTTTCATTCGAAAAGATACTCCCTCAGAATTCACCACTATATAATTCATCCATGTAACAAAAACCACTTGTACCCCCAAAAGCTATTAAAATTTACAAAATTGCTTTAAAAAGGAAACTGACATCCGTACAATAAAATGTTATTTGGCAATAAAAAGGAATGAAGACCCAGATGGGGTGGCTCACACCTGTAATCCTAGCACTTTGGGAGGCTGAGGTGGGAGAATTGCTTAAGGCCAGGAGTTTAAGACCAGCCTGGGCAACATAGGGAGACCCTGTCTATAGGGTCCAGCCCTATAGAGTTCTGTAAGCCCCTCCCTGTTGGTGCAGAGATGAGAAACTGTAGAAATAAAAGACACAGACACAGAGGTAGAGAAAAGAGAGTTTGGGCTTGGGGATCCACTGCCAACCAAAGCACGGAGACCTGCAGTGGCCCCGAGTGCCTGGACACTCTGACTTTTATTGAGTACAAAGTAGTGGGCAGGGAAGGTAGGGTGAGGTAACGGTGGTTGATGATAGGGTCAAGAAAATCACATCTTGGAGATAGGGGGCCCAAGACTTTCAAGTAGCCAAGGCGAGGAGAAAACCTAATGCATCAGCATTCTTCACATATTTGTCAGAAATGTCAAGGACATTAATTCTTACCTTCTGAGAAAAAGAGAAACCAGGTGCAGAAGCGGAGCATGACAGTGGACATGGAACGTGACCACTGAAGCACAGCATCACATAGAGACAGTTAAGCCCCCGGATGTCTGCGGGGTTCCCTGACAGCCGTCACGCCTTGCCGCAAGAGCTTGGAGAAGTGGAGTTTTCTCCTAACTCCCCCAGGAAGGAGAGGTCTCGATCATTTTGGACATCTCCTTCCCTAGCTGGCTAAACAGCGGGCGCTTTCACAGTGCTGGCACTGCCACACAGCCAAGGCGCCCCCCAGCAGCCCTTATGCAGGCCTGACAGAGGGCTTAGAGCATCTTGCCTTAGGATCACTTTGTTCACAATGTCACCTCAGTTCCATGCTTCATAACCCGATAGTCATTAGTAAAATCAAAGGTTATATTGAGTATATATCTTTATGATTATAAGTGAGTAACTATAAGATTATATATGATTGTATAAAAGAATAACTGTGTGCCTACATTTCCTATTCTTTTCTAAATCAGTATTTATATGGGAACAGGCTGAGGCTTCAGACCCTTGCCATGGCACTTGTGGGGTTTCTCCCCTACACCTGTCTCTACAAAAAAAAAAAAAAAAATTTAAAAATTAGCTGGGTGTGGTGGTGACTGCCTGTACTGCCAGCTCCTCAGGAGACGGAGGTGGGAGGATCACCTGAGTCCAGGAATTCGAGGCAGCAGTGAGCTATCATTATGCCACTGCAACAGAGCAATACCCTGTCTCAAAATAAAATAAAATAATTAAATTTAATTTAAAAAAAAAGGAATGAAGGACTAATACAGGCTACAACCTGAATGAACCTTGAAAACATTATGAAAAGTGGGAAATCCCATTGCAAAAAGTCACATATCACACAGTTCTATTGATATGAAGTGCTCAGAACAGGGAAGTCCATGAAGACAGAAAGCAGACCAGCAGCTGCCAGGAGCTGAAGGGAAAGAAAGGAGGATTGATTGTTTAATGACCACAGGTTTCCTTTTGGAGTGATTAAAAAACTTTTGGAAATACAAAAAATTACCCAGGCGTGGAGGCACACGCCTGTAATCCCAGCTACTTGGGAGGCTGAGGCAGGAGAATCACTTGAACCTGGGAGGCAGAGGTTGCAGTGAGCAGAGATCGTGCCACTGCACTCCAGCCTGGGAAACAGAGTGAGACTCCGTCTCCAAAACAACAACAACAAAAAAACTTTTGAAATTAGATAGTGGTGATAGTTGCACAACTCTTTGAATATATAAAAAACCATAGAATTGTATACGTTCTTTTTTGGGTGGATGGGCGGGGAGGATAGGTTCTCACTCTGTTGCCCAGGTTGGAGTGCAGTAGCACAATCTCAGCTCACTGCAACCTCCGCCTCCTGGGCTCAAGTGATCCTCCTGCCTCAGCCTCCCAAAGTGCTGGGATTACAGGAATGAGCCACCAGGTCCCACACTGAATTAGAGACTTTCAAAGGGTGAATTTTATGGTATGTGAGTTATATATTAATAAAGCTGTTGTTTTAAAAAAGGAAAACGTACCTATTATAAAAGGAAAGTTAGTATCGCTTGCCACAATAGGAAATAACCATACCAATAAGAATATACGATTAAAATCTTAAGTGCTCATTTTTGAACCACTAAAAGTCATCTCGATGTACCACCAGGAGTGTGTCACATACTACGTATAAACATTTCTCTAGAAGTAGTATTGCTCATTCAAACGCTATGAGCATTTTAATTTCGATAGATTTGTCCACTCATTCATTGCATTAAAATAATTTATCAAATCTCTATCGAATACCAAATGCTGTACTAGTGCTGGAAATAGTGTCATCAACAAAGGCAAAGTCTTTGAGCTCATGGGACTTACACTGTAGTGGGGGAAATGTGATAAGCAAACACATAACATCACAATATATATTTTTGGTAGCGCTGAGTATTGTGGAGAAAAGTAAAACATTGTAAGGGGATTACAGAACCATAGGAACAAGGTGCTTTTTTATTGTGGTAAAACACACATAATATAAAATGTATTGCTTTAATCATTTTTTTTTTTTGAGACAGAGTTTTGCTCTGTTACCCAGGCTGGAGTGCAGTGGTGCGATCTTGGCTCACGGCAACCTCCACCTCCCAGGTTCAAGCAATTCTCCTGCCTCAGCCTCCAGAGTAGCTGGGATTCCAGGCACCCACCACCATGCCCGGCTAATTTTTGTGTTTTTAATAGAGATGGGGTTTCACCATGTTGACCAGACTGATCTCAAACTCCTGACCTCGAGTGATCCACCCACCTTAGCCTCCCAAAGTGCTGGGATTACAGGTGTGAGCCACCACGCCCAGCCTCACTTTAACCATTTTAAAATATTCAAGCAGTGGCATTCAGTGCATTCACGATGTTGTGCAACCAACACCTTTGTCTAGTCCCAGAATATTTTAATTACCCAAAAGGAAACCCTACACCCACACAGGTGGCCAGGAAGGTGACATTTGGACAGGGATCTGAAGGAAGCACAAGGGAGCGCCATGTCAACATCGGATCTTCTTTGCATACTACCTTCATCCCATATCAACAAACTCCTGTACTATTATTTAGTTCATATTTTCCTTTAAAGCGAGTCTATCTCTTTATTTAAAAGTACAGTTATCTGCAGGTGCAATGGCCCAGCACTTTGGGAGGCAGAGGCGGCTGGATTGCTTAGGGTCAGGAGTTCAAGACCAGCCTGGCCAACTTGACGAAATCCCGTCTCTACTAAAAATGTAAAAATTAGCCTGGCATGGTGGTGCATGCCTGTAGTCCCAGCTACTTGGGAGGCTGAGGCAGGAGAATTGCTTGAACCTCAGAGGCAGAGGTTACAGTGAGCCGAGATTGTGCCACTGGACTCCAGCCTGGGCAACAGAGCGAGACTCAATCTCAAAAAAAAAACAAAAACAAAAACAAAAAAAAACAAGCAAAAACTAAATAAATAAAAGTATAGTTATTCATAAAATAGAATATTATTTGGTAATGAAAACAAATAAAGTGCCATCTGTTGTTGAAAAGAGTCGAACTCTGTAAAATATTTGAAGAAATTTATTCTGAGCCAAATATGAGTGATCATGGGGTCCACTCAGGAGATTCTGAGAATATGTGCCCAGGATGGTCAGGCTACAGCTTGGTTTTATACATTTTAAGGAGACATGAGACATCAATCAATACATGTACAATGCACACTGGCTCAGTCCAGAAAGGCAGGACAACTGGAAGCAGGGGCTTCCAGGTCATCAGCACATTCAAAGATTTTCTGATTGGCAAGGGGTTGAAAGAGTTATTATCAGCCGGGCACGGTGGCTCACACCTGTAGTCCCAGCACTTTGGGAGGCTGAGGCAAGCAGATCATGAGGTCAGGAGATCGAGACCATCCTGGCTAACATGGTGAAACCCCATCTCTACTAAAAATAGAAAAAATTAGACAGGCATGGTGGCACACACCTGTAGTCCCAACTACTCAGAAGGCTGAGGCAAGAGAATCACTGGCACCTGGGAGGCAGAGGTTGCAGTGAGCTGAGATCATGCCACTGCACTCCAACCTGAGTGACAGAGTAAGACTCCATCAAAAAAGAAAAAAAAAGAGTTATTATCTAAAGACCTGGAATCAATAGAAAGGAACGTCTGGGTTAAGATAGGGGGTTGTGGAGACCAAAGTTTTATTATGCAGATGAAGCTTCCAGGTAGCAGGCTTTAGAGAGAAGAGATGATAAATATGATCAGACTTAAAAAGGTGCAAGACTCTTAGTTAATTCTCTCCTAGATCAGGGGAAAGATCCAGGAAGGAAAGAAGATTCCCGACAGAGTGTAAGTTTCCCCACAAGAGACAGTTTTGTAGGGCCATTTCAAAATGTGTCAAAGAAATGTATTTTAGGGTAAAATACTTCAATTTCTTTCAGGGCCTGCTATCTGTCATGTGATGCTATCCTAGAGTTGGGCTGGAATTTGGTGTTTTATTGCTACAAAAGGTCTTCTTGTCAGTGTTAAGATTTTTGTTTTAATGTTAATGCTGGTCAGCTGGGCTTGAATTCCAAAGGGAGGAGGGTATAATGAGGCGTGTCCAACCCCCTCTTCCCATTGTGGCCTGAACTAGTTTTTCATGTTAACTTTGGAATGCCTTTGGTCAAGGGGAGGGTCCATCAGTTGGTTGAGGGGGCTTGGAATTTTATTTCTGGGTCATCCCTCTGTATATTCTCAGGAGATTGGTTCCAGGATTTCCCATGGATAGCATGGATCAGCACAGTCAACTCTCTTCTCAGATTCAACCAACTACAGATGAAAAATATTCAGAAAAAAAGCCCAATAAAAAATAATAATACAACAATGAAAATACAAAGAAAGAACAATATAGTATAACAACGATTTATGTAGCATTTACATTGTATTAGGTTCCAATACAATCCAAGGACGCTCAACTCCCTCATATAAAATCTCATAATATTTGCCTGTAACCTACGCACACCCTTCTGTACACTTTAAATCATCTCCAGGTTAACTATACGACCTAATATAGTTGTAGTTGGTTGAGTTTGACAGGGTTGACTATGCTGATCCACGCTACAGCATAAATGATCCTTGAAAATAGGATGCTTTTAAAGAAGAGACTTGAAGGGGAAACTTCTGTGTGGCTTTAGGAGAAACGCAGGCACTCACAAGTAGAAATATTGAGAAAGCAGATTTTAGCTTAACCTCAGGAAGAACTTTCCAACCCCATAAACTATTCCCCAATGAAACTACCCAGCTCCAAATTCCAAGATCTCCCTCCATACACCCCTGAAGCTACTTAAGCAGAGCTCATCCACAACAATCCCCAGAAAAGAATATACCTGTCTCAGACAAGCACACCAGGAAATGTTCTTCCACAATTAGCAGTCAACAAAATGCAAATTCCACCAGCCTTCCAAGGAAGGACGTGTTAAAACTCTACTAGATTAGCAAAAAGTTTCATGAGCTAGAAGTAAAACTCCTTGAGACACTATAAATTATTACAACCTTTGGAAATCACCAGTTTTGTCAAGAGCTGTAAAAATATTCTCTCCCTTTGATCCAATAATTCTGCTTCAGGGAAGTTATTTAAAAAAATGCAGCAATGTTCTCATTTGTGGGAGCTAAAAATTAAAACAATTGAACTCATGAAGATAGTGAGTAGAAGGATGATTACCAGAGGCTAGGAAGGGTAGTGGAGGTGTAAGCATGGCTGAATGGGCATGAAAAACAGAGAGAATAAATAAGAACTAGTATTTGCTATCATAACAGGGTGACTATAGTCAAAAGCAATTTAATTGTACATTTTAAAGTAACTAAAATAATATAATTGGATTCTTCATAACACTATTACATGTAAATTTTTGGTGCTACAAAAGAAGTAGCACTCAAATATGAATTTCCTCAGCAAGGCAATTTACTTCTACAGAAGGGTGCATCTCACAGAAGAAGCAATGGCAAGCACACACCTGGGAGGGGAAAGAGTTCTTAACAACACAGCAGGTAGCCCCTATTGCTGTGTCATTCTCCTATCGGCTAGGGTTGGACTGCACAGTCTAAGCTAATTCCAGCTGGCTATTTTAAAGAGAATAGAGGTATGAGCCAGAGTGGCAGGGTCAGTAGTTTAGCGGGAAGGATGGTTATGAGACAGGTCAGAGCAGGTGACCAGGGGTGACTCAGGTCGAAGCAAGTGACCAGGAGCAGGTGACAGGATCAGGTGACCAGGATGAGTCAAGACGGCGTAGAGGACTGGGGGAACCAATGTGAACTACTGATTAGAACTGGTGGGAAAGGTTGCTTACTGAAACCACAAGGAAGTTAAACTTTAACGTGGAGAATTAAAGACTAAGGGAGCTGAATGTACTGACACACTGATTCTTTGAAGAGAAACTTGGGGTTCACTGTATCTAACAATACCCCATCTTGAATTTTTACAGTTGTTTTTTCTCTTCAAACGTCCTTAACATGTCTTGGCTTAGTTGTCCCGCTGTCTCTTTGACAGCCTCCCTGCTGTAATTAATAAACCGCTGCTGGTCATAATAGATGTAATTTATTTAATTTACATTTTTATTAATTGTCACCTACGAAAACATTGACTTAAATCCTGCAGCCATTTGATCTCGGGCTTTAAATTTATTTCGTAACTCCAATAATGTTTATATAAACATGGGGGTTAAAAGACACATGTGAGGAACTTCTCTTTTTTTCGATGTTTCTTTTTCTTTTTTTGTGTGTTGATGGAATTCTAGGGTGAAAGGGATGGCCAATTGCACTAGAGCACGAGTGCTGCTCTAACTACTTGGCAGAGTGCTCAGCAATAGTTCCCAGCAGTACCGCCACATATTTGCTTGGGGATGAACAAGGGCAGATTGATTGGTAAGCTCTTGAGAAGGCTTGGTTTCACTGCAACCTCTTAAGTCTTCAAGCAGTGCCAATTTTTCCCCCTGCCGTGAAGGGCATGAGGTGAAGTTAACATCTGGGGCTGGTGGCCAGATGGCCCTTGGGGGCTGACCCGCAGGGCTCTTAACCTTAGGGAACAGCAGTGAAAGGATCTTGCATGACTCATCACCCCAGGCTGTGGGGTTCCGGAAGAGAGCTACCACACTGCTCATGCCCAGCGTGTGACAGGACCACCCAAGTGGAAAGGGGACAATCTGGCTCTCTGGCCTGCCTGTCACACAAGCATAACAGCTGCTCTTGTTTAGCATGCAAACAGAATATCTTATCCATTCCAGCCAAGCATTTGCGTCCCGATACCTCCTGATACCCTGTTTCAATTGCTATAGTTTGTTCTAAATCTTTAACCTCTACTACAACTACTCTGGTTTTTATCCTTCAGTAGATAACGAGAGAAGGTTTGGTTAGCGGAGAACTTAGCATAGGGAGAAGGGGGTGCAGGAGGTGAGGAGGCAATAAGCACATTTCAAAGGATCCTGTGGGGTCCTTCCTTGAAACTTCTGCTCCTATACCATAGGAATGGCTTAATGAAGGGGAAGAACTCTGGGGAGCAGAGATGGCAATCTGTCTGACAATGAGGAGGGGTAACTCCTTTAGTAAAATGAAGATTTGGTTTTAAGGAACTGCAAGTAGTAGTTGGGGCGGCCCATCCTTGCTCTTTAGTATTTTGTAAGCATTGAACCAACTTTGGCAGAGAAGCTCTGTTCTAGGAGGAGAAGATTTCCAGTTTATACTGGAGTCTTTGTCAAACTCTTCTCAAACTAACTTATTCCAGTTAACAGATTTTTTTTTTTTTTTTGTCTGAGGAGAGTTAGGAAGGATAAAGACACTTTTCTGAAGTGGAGAGTTGCCTCTGACTTGGCAAGTCTCCACAGGATGTCACAAGGCAAGCATCAATCGTAATAGTTTGAGGCGAAATTGACCGGGTACATTAATAACTAGGTGGTCAGCAATAGAGGGAGGAAAGAAGGAGTAATAGAATAGATGAAAGAGAGTTAGATTTTTCTTAGCTTCAGTTTGGTAGGGTTTCCCCTGGGACTATGGCCCGTGACTCTGGAGGGGGTGGTGCTGTCTTGACTCCGGTGTGATGGGTCCATCCTTTTTCTGCTGTCTGGACTGTGGTTTCAGTAGTTAGGAACACGAGGTGAGGTCCTTCCCAGGCCGGTTCGAGCTTTTCCCTCTCTCTAATTTTGACAAGGACATGGTCCCCAGGCTGATGTTAGTATGCTGGAAACTCTAGGGGTGGCATCTGTGCTAAAAGACCAAGTATATAATTTCTGAGAAACGGATCTTTTGTTTCAAATGTAGGGAGACCAGTAGTAGAATGTAGATAAGGCAAACCATAAAGCATCTCACAAGGAGATAGGCCTGTGTCTTTTCGGGGAGCAGTTCAGATTTGTTATTTATTTTTGAGATGGAGTCTCGCTCTGTCACCAAGGCTGGAGTGCAGTGGCGCAATCTTGGCTTCTGCAACCTCCCCCTCCCAGGTTAAAGCGACTCTCCTGCCTCAGCCTCCCAGGTAGCTGGGACTACAGGCCAGTTCCACCACGCCCAGCTAATTTTTTTTTTTTTTAGTAGAAAAGGGGTTCGCCATGTTAGCCAGGATGGTCTCGATCTCCTGACCTCATGATCCACCCACCTCAGCCTCCCAAAGTGCTGGGATTACAGGTGTAAGCCACCACGCCCGGCTGCCTTTCAGACTCTTAATGGGGTAATAGGCCTTCCTATTTTCCCTGATGAAGGTGGGTGCCAGGGACGATGACATTTCCATGTTATATCCAGCTCCTGGGCTTATTTCCTAACGACATGTGCAGTGAAATGAGTCCTGTTATCTGAATCGGTGTTCTCTATTGATCTAAACTTGGGTATAATATTTTCAACTAATACCTTGACTGCCTTATTAGCAGTTGTACTTGAAAAGGGAATAGCTCCTACCCAATGAGTAAGGTGATCTGCTATTACCAATAAATACTTTAGATGACCAATTGGAGGCATCTCTGTGTAATCAATCTGAATACTTTGGAATGGCCTTAAGCCTGGATTCCTTCCCCCAAGGGGTAATTTTTTTATAGTTTGTTTATTAGTTTTCTTACATACTAAGCAACTGTCTGTAACCTGTTTGGCCAGGAGATAAATTCCTATGCACCCATGAACTCTGAGGACTGCGTGACACATGGCTTGAGGCCCCCAATGTGTCCCTCAATGCAGTTGGGATCAGATTCCCCTGATAAGGTGTCTGGATAACATTTCTCTCTGGTCTGGCAAAGGGCTAATACCCAGAATCTACAAAGAACTTAAACAAATTTACAAGAAAAAAAAAAAAAACATCAAAAAGTGGATAAAGGATAGGAACAGACACTTCTCAAAAGGAGACATTCATGCAGCCAACAAACATATGAAAAAAAGCTCATCATCACTGGTCTTTAGAGAAATACAAATCAAAACCACAATGAGATACCATCTCACACCAGTTAGAATGGCAATAATTAAATAATCAGGAGACAACAGATACTGGAGAGGATGTGGAGAAACCAAAATGCTTTTACACTGTTGGTGGGAGTGTAAATTATTTCAACCATTGTGGAAGACAGTGTGGAGATTCCTCAAGGGTCTAGAACTAGAAACACTATTTGACTCAGCAATCCCATTACTGGGTATATACCCAAAGGATTATAAATCATTCTGTTACAAAGACACATGCACATGTATGTTTATTGTGGCACTGTTCACAATAGCAAAGACTTGGAACCAACCCAAATGCCCATTAATGATAGACTGGATAAAGAAAATGTGGTACATATACACCATGGAATACTATGCAGCCATAAAAAAGAATGAGTTCATGTCCTTTGCAGGGACATGGATGAAGCTAGAAACCACCATCCTCGGCAAACTGACAGAGGAACAGAAAACCAGACACTGCATGTTCTCACTCATAAGTGGGAGTAGAACAAGAACACATGGACACAGGGAGGGGAATATCACACACTGGGGCCTGTCAGGGGGAGAGGGCTAGGGGAGGGATAGCATTAAGAGAAATACCTAATGTAGATGATGAGATGATGGATGCAGCAGACCCCCATGGTACATATATAACTATGTAGCAAACCTGCACCTTCTGCACATGCACCCCAGAACTTAAATAATAAAAAAATAAAATAAAAATATGAAAAGAGGTCTTTCCTGCTAGTGAAGTTAAAAAAAGAGAGAGTGAGAAGAAAAAGAAGTCCAACTTCACTATCAGTCAGGGAAATGAAAATGAGAGTAACAGTGACTTGCTACTTTTCACTCATCATACCGGCAATCATTCAAAAAATAATGCAATGAAACCCAGTGCTCGCAACTATGTGTTGAAAAGGACACACCTGTGTGTTGTTTATGGGAACATGATTTATTATTGCATTTTTGGAAAGTTACTAGAACAACACCTCGTTGAAATTCCACACTGGGAGTCCACCCTATAGAATGATATTTATCAAGGAATTGTTTGTAGTAGCAACAAAAGACAAACTGCAAATAATCTGTGTGCCCTCAGATGTGGAAGGGTTGAATAATCAGAGTACACTCCTATCATGAGCCATTAGGTAGCTATTAAAAATAATGAGTTAGATATTTATCTATTCACCTGGAGGAATTCCATGATGTACGTGTTGCCAAGTTAAAAAAAAAAAAAAAAAGATAAATAAGTAGGTTTTAGAGAAACATATACAGTCATGTGTCACTTAATGACAGGGATTGTTTCTGAGAAATGCATTAGGCAATTTTATCATTGTGTGAATAACCTAGAGTGAACTTACATAAACCTAAATGGTATAGCCCACTACACACCAGGGCTAGACAGTCTAGTCTATTGCCCCTAGACTATAAACCCATACAGCACATTACTATACTGAATACTGTACGCAATTATAACACAATAGTAAATATTTGTGTATCTAAACATAGAAAAGGTACAGTAGGCCAGATGCGATGGCTTACACCTGCAATCCCAGCACTTTGGGAGGCTGAAGCAGGCGGATCACAAGGTCAGGAGTTTGGGACCAGCCTAGCCAATATGGTGAAACCTCATCTCTACTAAAAATACAAAAATTAGCCGGGCATGGTGGTGCATGCCTGTCAACCCAGCTACTCAGGAGGCTAAGGCAGGAGAATGGCTTGAACCCAGGAGGTAGAGGTTGCAGTGAACCGAGATCATGCCACTGCACTCCAGCCTAGGTGCCAGTGTGAGACTCCATGTCAAGAAAGAAAGAAGAAAGAAAGAAAGAAGGAAAGAAAGAAAAGGGAGGAAGGAAGGAAAGAGTGGACAGGCTCTACAGTCTAGACTGGACTTGGACTTGGAATCTGGACTTGGATAACCTAAGGTCAGGTTCTGCCATGTATTAAGCAATGTGGATAATAATGGCACCCACAGCTCACAAAATTGCATGTAAAAACGCTTTGTAAACTCTAAAGTATTTTGAGCCCTGGGCAGTGGGGATGGGACCATCATGCCTCAGGCAGCTTCTCATCTCAGTGCCCAGCTCAAGGCCTGGCACCCAGTAAATGCCTAGTAAGTGTTTGCTGAGTGAATGGATAAACAAGTGATTATCATCATCCTTCTAACTTGACTATCAGCTTTGCAGAAGAAAAACAGGCAGATGCTGTTGGACCCTGATTCAGGTTTCGTGAGCTGAGGCCTCACAAATGAGCCGGCTTTTTTTTTTCCTGTTAAACAATGCTTTTGACGTTTTCATTTTAATATGTGAAACCTGGCTACTTGTCTCAGGGAGAGTTTATGGAAAAAAAGCTTCCAGCTGGCTTTGGGCGGCCCATAAAAATGTACTGAAGTGTCTAACTCTGACCAGTTGTAAATTAGGAGCCGTTGGAGGATGGAGACCAGTGACGCCACTCGCCCTGGTGAGGCTGCTGAATTTCAGTAATTAGCTCTCTGGGCAGGAGGACACGCTCCTAATTCCTTTCTGGTTCCTAGTCAAAAGATGAGGCCCTGAATCTGTTAAAGAGAAACCACAGCTTTCAAATAACAGACAAACACATCTTTAACACACGCAATCTGTGATTCAAATGCCTTCAAAGGGCATGGGGGAGGGAAGGGTTTTTGCCAGTTTTAACTGAAGCAGCTTATCAGAATGTCAGCTCTCCAAATCCTATCCCTCCTCCAGCGCAAGTCTGACTTCCTCCAGGAAGCCCTCCTTGGTAACCCCAGCCCATCACAGGTTTGTTCATCCACAGGACTCCTTGCTTTAAAACCCTCCAGAGGATCTCCCTAGCTTCACCAAGTTCAATCTATCTCCTTAGTTTGGCATACAAAACCCTTTGTGATCTGACACCTTCTCACCTGTGTGGCCTCTTCTCCTACTCCCCACCCTGCCCTTTGACCCAGGTGTGACCAGACAACCTTCACCCCTCTCCCCGGAATTTGGGCCTCAGAGCGTTGGACTGTCCTTGCCTTGATGGGGATTTTCCTTCCCCTTCTTCATGTAACTGGATGGTCCTTACTCCCAAAACTCACCCCAAGACTCTCCTGCAAGGGTGGGGAAAAATTGAGTTGCTGAGCCTGGGTTAGGTATCCCTGCTCCTGCCCCAGAGCAGCCAGGTTTCTGCTCATTGCATTTATTGTAAGGATCCATTTACTCACCTGCCTCTCCTCTCCTCTCCGCTTCCTTCTCCTCTCCTTCCCTCCCCTACCTTCCTCCCTGAGGAACTTGGTCCAGCTATAGTCGATACCTAGAGAAGGTATTGGCCTATAGAGAACCTTGCTCAGTCTTAAGCCCTCACACCTGCAGTACCTTGGGATCACCCCAGAAACTTTAACATGCTGATACCTGTGTTCTCATCTTCAGAGATTCTGGTTTGATTGGCCTGAATGTGGCCTCGGCATGGGGTAAGGAGTGTGGGTTGAAAAGCTACCCAGGTGTTTCTAAGGGCCAGCCCAGGTGGAGTGCCACCATAATTTACAGCATGTAAATTACTCAAGACCCACCCAGCCACTTAGAGGAGCTGCACTCCAGGCACCTCGGGGAGTACAACCTTGAACTCGGAACCCTACCATATTTGCCATATTTGTTGTGTTGAAAGAAAACAATTCATCCACTTATCTGGGTCAGCAGCATTGAGCAGCTGTACAGTCCCCCACAGACCCCACCCAGTCTTCAGTGCTTGTTAGGAGAGACTGTTGCATCACAGTCATCTCTAGAAGGGTGACTGTCTGAGCCCACCCCAAATCCAAGGAGCCAGACCTGGGACCCTGTGCTATAAATAGGTCTCCTGGTGATCCTCCTGCACACAAATGTACCGGGACTCAAAACATCCTAAAACAGGCTGCAAAATTGTGATGCCTTGCTGAGACAGGTGGGAAAGTTCAAAGCAAAGAAGGGCCTTCAGGGGACCATGGAGGGTCTGGAAAATGGCTCTAGCAAATTCTTGTTCTTTGGGAATGTGGGCCCCGTGTTGTCAAGTCCCTCTTTTTTAAAGAGAGAATGCCAAAATTGGAATTTTTGAAAAGGTGAAATCCATTTGAAGTTGACAAAGAGTTCAAGCCATTTAAATACAAAACTCAGGCCAAATGAAACTTACCTAGGGCCTGAATTTAGCATCTGTTACCCCCACACGTGGATGAAGCTAGAGGGTGGCGTGCTTGCCTAGCTTTGTCTCGACTCTCTCTCTTCTGAGCTGCTTTCCTGCTATGGGACTTGGGCCAGCACAGAGGAGGGTACAGGAAACAGCCCCTGAGACGTGTGCTGTACGTGCAATTGGGAGGCTGTTTGGGGACATTGTTCCTTGCATTTAACAGTGTTCTCTTCATGCCAACTCTCTAAAAAAATACCTCTTGGGTCTTAGGGTCTACTAGAGTTTTGATTTGCCTCAGCAATGCTGTGCCGGTGTCTTATGGCCACTGTGAACTGCGTGGGATCCAGTTTCTTTCAGCTGTTAGAAAGCTCAGAGGGCAATTTGTGGCCTGTCCGCATGGCCTATAGGACCTCAAGGTCCACACTTGTATACCTGTCATTCCTGGATTCTTCTGACCTTTCCAGCTTCTGTTTTTCATTGGATGCTTATCACATGACCACTCCTGTAAAATTTTATTCTTGTCTATCAAATAAAGAAGTTGAGCGCGTTCTAGAATAAGGCATGCTATAAATAAAGAAGCCCATAAAAATAGTAAGTGCTCAAAAAAGGGTTATTGAATACATGACTACTTGAATGATTCATTTTGTGGTTTCACACAGGCCTTGCACAGAGCAGGTGTTCAGGAAATGAGAGCAGGATGATAGAGGGGAAAGCAGCAGTTTAGAGATGGAGAGACAATAGCCCTGCCATTTCCTAGCGACTGCGACCTTAGCCAAGCTGTTTAACCTCTCTTAGCCTCAGTTTCTTCATCTGTACAATGGGGACAATCTCAGTGCCACCTTATCAGAGTTTCTGGGAGGATTGAGTGAGATGATGTAAAGTGTCTGCCATATCATAGGCACTTAATAAGTGGCAGCTGTGATTATTTCAACACCAGAAATACCGTTATTTATGAATGTCATTGCTAAATGACTTAGTAAATGCAGTAGTGTGTGCAACATGAGTGAGGACATGCTCCCTTTGCTCAATCCAGAAGCCACATGGATTCACTGGATCAATAAAATGGGGAGGCCTTCCAGAAGCCCTTGATTCCCTCAGGTCCTCATCCCAGGTCTCTGCTCCCCCTACCCCACCAGGGCCCCTCTGGTTACAGCAGCGATGGCAAGTAGCCCCCTGTCCGAGTGTGACCGCCTCGTCACTCCCCTCCTATCATGCTCATGTGCTGAAGACCCTGTCCTGCCGGCTCCCAACTCTCTAGCCCTAGCCCTGTACATTCCCTTTCTGGAAGCTTCTGGCAGTTTTCTGCAAGCTGCCCAGTCCCTTCCCCAGCCCTGACTAATCCCTCTCCTGATCATCACTTAAGTGAGCAAATTCATCTTTGAACGGTTCCTTGACCTTTTCCTTGACAGATGCATGCATGCTTTAGAAGGTGGTCTATGGTGAGTTGCAGCTTTCCCGAAGGGTCTAAAATGTATTCATAAGAGACACTATTGCGTAGGGCAGTGCTTTTCAAAGTGTAGCTCCAGATCTGGAGCATCAGCCTAGACTGGGAGCATCTCATAAATGCAAAATCTCCCACCTCACTCCAGAACTACTGAGGCAAATGACATGGGGCCTACCCAGCACTCCCCATTTTCACAAGCCCGGGGGTGACTGGACTTGCAAGGCCGGTTTTCGGACCAGTGGAGTGGTGGATTCGTTCTGAACCTGTTACCTCATCTGTCAACAGGGACGACCCTCATCATGGCAGTGGCTTCTGCAAGGGCCAGGAGATGAACGTGGGAAGGCTGCCTGGCACATGCTTGGTCCTGAGCCACCTCCCCTGTGGCCGATCATCCACTACCTTTTGAGGGTCAGCTACCGCCTGGGCGCTGTTCTGTGTCAGTCATGGAACCCAAGATAAGGGCTTCAGCAGAGAGGAGAGATAGGATGAAGGTCAGGGAAAGCTGATCTGAAACTCAGGCTGGTGCCTTGAATGCCAAACTTAGGACCTTTCTTTGCCTCTGCCTGAGGCGGATGCTCACGTTTCCATTACTTTTCTGTAATACAACAAAGCAACGGGATCTTCGGGATTCCCGCCATCCTGGGGGCACCTCTGGGGTCCATGGCGGGGCAAACGCTTCTTCCACGACGCCCCCCACCCGCCTCGTCCGCTTTGGCCGCGCTCCCGCGAAGGCTGCTGCAGGAGGCCCCTGATAGGGCGATCAGGCCCCCGACTGCCAAGAGAGAGCCGGGCGCGGGCCAGGAGCCGGCGCCTGCGAGCCCAGGCAGCCCCGCGCGTTTGGAATGCGAGCGCCGCTCAATGCGTTCCATATGGCGGCGTCGCGGGCCCACCCGGCCACCCGCGGCTCCCCTAGCCCTGTGCCCGCCCCGCGGGAAGCAGTTTGCGTTGGGTTCTTGTCGGTCTCTCCTACCCGTCTGGGCGCTGGGGTGGGGACCACGGATTATGGAGACTAGCACAGTGCCGGGCACGTAAGAGGCATCCGGAGGCTTAGATGCCTGAATGCTGAGTATACGACTGACTGGTGTAGACGGCGTCAGAGAGTCGGCTCCTTAAATAACCCAGCACACAGTTCCCCAGACTCAGCTCCACCGAACATCGCTGGGAGCCTGCCATGGGCAAGGACCTTCTCTTCTATTTGTGTAAATCCAGTCCCAGATCCCTGACTGGTCAGGGACTTTGTTCTCCAGCTTTGCCCAAGATGAGAGTTGGGCTCAGAGCTGGTGATCTGACTTGCCCAAGGTGTCACGGGTAGCAAGGAGAAAGTCAGGATTTGAATCCAGGTTAAAGGACTCCACGTCTAGTGCTCTTTCTATCCAAACTCCAGAGGGAGGGGACCCTGCTGAAACGTAACCTACCCTGGCCTCCCCGGAGGCTTTCCTCACTGGAATCCCAGCATTACTAAGACTTATAAAGGAGAGAACTGTCCCCTTAAGGCTGGGCGAGGTGGTTGATGCCAGTAACAGTAATCCTAGCACTTAGGGATGTGGAGGTGGGAGGATGCCTTGAGCCTGGGAGTTCAAGACCAGCCTACGCAACATAGCAAGACCCTGTGTCAAAAAAAAATTTAAAAAACACCTGGTGACAAAGTGAGACTCTGTCTCAAAAGAAATAAGAAAACAAAAAACAAAAACAAAAACAACAAAAAACCCCAAAACAAAGCATAGGAACCCCCCTGCCCCGCCTCTCCAGAGCTTCAAATTTAAAAACACATGATTGCCTTAAAGAGAAGTCTGTGACTTTCATGCTGTGTTTATCTAATAGCTATAAGGGATTTTATTTATTTTTGTTTTTGGTCAAGGTCTCACTCTGTCTCCCAGGTTGGAGTGCAGTGGTGCTATATTGGCTCACTGCAGCCTTGACCTCCTGGGTTCAAGTGAGTCTCCTGCCTCAGCCTCTCAAGTAGCTGAGACTACAGAAATGCAACACCATACCCAGTTAATTTTGTATTTTTAGTAGAGACAGGGTTTCACCGTGTTGGGCAGGCTGGTCTCGAACTCCTGGCCTCAAGTGATCGCCCACCTCAGTCTCCCAAAGCACTGGGATTACAGATGTGAGTGACTGCACCTGGCCAAATTGTACATTTTAAGTGAGTAAATTGTACGGTGTGTGAATTATATCTTTAAAAAGCTGTTACTAAAAAAATCCAACCTCTGCTGCTCCTCACTAGCCATGTGACCTTGAAGAATGACCTCACTTCTCTGAGCCTCTGTTTCTTTATCTGTAAAATGGGCAGGATAACGGTAGCTGCCTCAGGAGGTTGTTGTGATGTTTTATGGGGAGGAATTGTGTAACCACTTAGCATGGTGCATCACTAATATACAATAAGCTCTTGATAAATAATACCACTAGCTAGTGTTTACCGAGGGCTCACTCGTACCTGGCACTGCACGAAGCTCTTATGTCCATGATCTCATTTAATCCTCTAACCACTCTCATGTCAATTGTGTAGTGGAGGAGACCGAAGCTTAGACAGGGCAGGGCCAGTGGGCTCTCAAAGATGAGGCACGGGTTAGAACCCTGAAGCTTGGGTTCTGAACCACGAGATAGTATCAGATTTTGTGTAGTTTTGTTTTTATGTTTGTATGGCTCTTTTAAATTATTGTAACCCGCTTCATCTGGAGATGTTGGGCTGCCCACCCTGAAGCACAGTTTCATCTGCCTATCCACTTCCTTCCAAATCAGCTGGTTCCCTTTCTCTTGTGTAGAATGCTTTATAAGGTATACAACACCCCCAGTGAACGTCTGCACGAGACCTGGCATCTGCCCAGAGTGCAGTGGGCAGGGCCCATAGCCCACCCGGTGAAGTATGAGGCCTTTGGGAAGAAGGCCCAGGCTAGATGACTTGCTTCCAAGCCCCAGCTCTGCCACCTCTGAGTTTGTAGAGACCTCCTCGCTTTGGTCTCATCATCTGCAAACATGCAGATTACGGTCATATGTACTTGCCAGGGATGTTGGGGGCTTGCTCCAGGCCCTCAGAGGCAGCAGAGCCTCACAATCGACTTCTCCTGAGACCCCCATTGGCAGGGAGATGTCAATCCTGGGGCTGGCCCAAGCCCAGCAAGCTCCCCAGCCAGCTGTGCTGAGGCAGCAGGTACAAATAATAACAGTTATGTCTTGCAGGGACATAGGCTGGCCCAGAGACAGATGGGAGTCGGGGAAGAAGGGGTGGGGATGCTCACGCACCACCTGAACTCTCCACCTGCAGTGTGCAGATATGTGGGTGTGTATGGGGGATGATTCCTTTACCCAGTGGAAGGTCCCTGACTACAAAGGAACTGGTTTCAGGTCACATGGAGTGGGCAGGGCCTGTTCTCTGTAGCCAAGGCAATGAAAAAGTCCTCTAGTGCTGTCCAATGGAAATATTACATGAGCTGCATATGTAATTCTAAATTTTCTAGTAGCTATATTAGAAGAAAACAAGAAGCAGATGAAACTGATTTTTTTGTTATCCTTTCAACATGTCATCAATGTGAAAATATGAATGAAATATTAAATTCTCTGCCGGATACGGTGCTTCACGCCTGTAATCCCAGCACTTTGGGAGGCCAAGGCGGGTTGATCACTTGAGGTCAGGAGTTCCAGACCAGCCTGGCCAAGATGGTGAAACCCTGTCTCTACTAAAAATACAAAAATTAGCCAGATGTGGTGGCATGTACCTGTAGCTGTAGTCCCAGCTACTCTGGAGGCTGAGGCAGGAGAATCGCTTGAGCCCGGAAGGCAGAGGTTGCAGTGAGCTGAGATTGTGCCACTGCACTCCAGCCTGGGCGACAGAGTCAGATGCTGTCTCAAAAAAAAAAAAAAAGAATTTTGGTATGTGTTTCAGACAGAGCATCTCGATTCGGAGCAGCCACATTTCAAGTGCTGCGTGCATTTCCTGTGGTGGCTGTCACACATGGTCACAACCTTAGTGGTTTGAAACAGCACAGATGTATGATTTGGCAGTTCTGGATGTCTGCAGAGTCTGATAGCTGAAACCAAGGTGCTGGCAGGGCTCTGGGGGAGAATTCATCCCTTGTCTTTTTTTTTTTTTTTTTTTTTAAATTTTTGAGATGGAGTCTTGCTCTGTCACTCAGCCTGGAGTGCAGTGTCATGATCTTGGCTCACTGCAACCTCTGCCTTCTGGGTTCATGTGATTTTCATGCCTCAACCTCCTGAGTAGCTGGGATTACAGGCACCCGCCACCACGCCCGGCTAATTTTTGTATTTTTAGTAGAGATGGGGTTTCACCATGTTGGCCAGGCTGGTCTTGAACTCCTGACCTCAAGTGATCCACCCACCTCGGTATCCCACAGTGCTGGGATTACAGGCGTGAGCCACCATGCCCAGCCTGGCCCTTGTCTTTTCCAGCCCAAATTCCATGGCTCACGGCCCCTTCCTCCATCTCATCATTTCAATCTCTGCTTCTTTTGTCATCCTCTCTTCTCTGCTCCAGACCTTCCTGACTCCCTCTTAAAATGACACTTGTGATTACACTGGGCTCACCTGGCTATAAACCCAAAACCCTCTATTTAATCACATTTGCAAAGTCCCAGGAAAAGTAGCATGTACACAGGGTTCCGGGGTCAGGATGCAGACATCTTCGGAGGGCTCTTATTCAGCCTGCCCTCCTGCTGAATCCCCACAGCTGTCAGGGACTATCACGTTGGACAGTGCTGCTTTCAGAAACACAGGTGAACAATCTAATCCAAACTCTTAGTGTCATACCCCAGCTCAGCTGTGATGTGGGATCTTGGGCAGATCACTCCCTCTCCCTGGTTGACTGTACTTTCCTTGCCTGTAAAAAGAGGTTGATGATAACCCATGGCTGGGAAAATACAACAAGCCACCAGGCATGTAAGTGCTTATTTCATTGCAAAGGGGAGTTCTGAGTTTTAGGAGAGTTGTCAGAGACCATATAAGGTTCAGCTACATCATATTACAGATGGGAAAAAGATTCAGAGTGAAGAAGAAGATTGCCAGGGGCTCTCGCTGAGCTGGTAGTCGAGCGAGAAAGGGGACTCAAGTGGAGCACTGTTCCCCACCGTGCTGCAGGGCCACGCCCCTCTGTGAGCCTCAGTTTCCTCACCTGTAAAAACTCAAATAATGCACATTTTCAGAGCCACTGTGAAGATCAAAGGAGTTCTCAGGTGTGTATGTGCTCTGGGGACAGTTGAAGGAGTGTGGAAAGGAAGGTCATGAGGACACCCAGGTGCAGGTGTTATGGCTGAGCTCCAGGGCTGAGGCTGGCCAGCCTGCAAGGATTGGGGGGGCTGCACCCTCCCTCTGCTTGAGCCGCAGTGCTCTGGACACCTCAGAGGACTTCAAAGGTGCCTACTGAAGGCTCAAAGGCCTTTCCTGACTTTTGGTCTTTTTCTCCCTTCTAGAAGCAAATCTTGGGAGCAGCAGGAGGCAGGTCTTTCCCATGCTGACATGGGCTTGTGGCCCTTTCCTGGAAAGTGACCTCTCCAAGGCTTGGGCCACACTTAATTCTGCTCCTCCTGTGGGAGCTGTGTTTTGCCTGGGGCAGGGGGCCAGGCAGGGGTTCTTTGAGGCCTGGGTAGAGAGGCCTGATCCTGAGATTCTTGTTCTGGCCCCCACCCCCACTGGCTCACCAAGCTGGCCTGGGCTATTTCTTGGCCCCTCTGTGCCCAGCTGCGCAGTGGGCAGGTGGTGGTTTGACCAGCCCCCTGAGGCCTAAGTCTCTATAGGTGTCGCAAGAAACTATTCCTGGCTTGGCGTGGTGGCTCATGCCTGTAATCCCAGCACTTTGGGAGGTCGAGACAGGCGTATCAGGAGGTCAGGAGATTGAGACCATTCTGGCTAACACTGTGAAACCCCGTCTCTACTAAACATACAAAAAATTAGCCGGGCATGGTGGCACACACCTGTAGTCCCAGCTACTCAGGAGGCTGAGAGGCAGGAGAATCCCTTAAACCGAGGAGGCGGAGGTTGCAGTGAGCCAAGATCGCGCTACTGCACTCCAGCCTGGGTGACAGGCGAGACTCTGTCTCAAAAAAGAAAAAATGAAAGAGTCTATTCCTGACTCAAAATCCCTCTTGCACTAGTGGGTCGGGCCTGCTGGCGGGAGACATGGCAAGAGGCAGGGGTGGAGCCGGAACCCAGGGTAGCTTCATCTGTGTCAGGTTCTGCCTCCTGCGCCAGCATTTCAGCTCCATCCTGACCGTGGGATGAGCAGGGCAGTCCTATGCAGCTGCAAGGAGACCCCTGGGCCAGAGGAGTGGGTGCCAGCATTGGTGCTGAGTTTCTGAAAATACCTGACTGCAAGTCAAACAGGGATTAGATTGTGCACAGTAACAACCTAAGACGCTATTTCTGCAGGTTCTATGCCAGTGGGAGGAAAAGGGCTGTATGTTCTTCCTCTGGGCTCTGGAGACGTAGGATTTTGTAGAAACAGCCTCAGAGGTGCACAGTGCTCAAGCTTTTGAACATTCATTCATTATGGTCTCCTGAGTGTCAGGCTCTGTGCTGTGTCTTATGGCAAGGGAAGAAGAGGCTGCAGTTCCTGCCATCTCACAGTCCAAGTGTCATTTTCTTGGCAGGGTGATGGAAGCCTAATGAGGGGAAGGGACTCACTTAAGGTCAGATGGTGTGATTCAAAGGCAGAGCCAGGACTAATGGGAAGGGGGTGTTAGGGCCTTGGTTTATGGTTCCCCTCCTTGGGCTGGAGGCCAAGGGTTAAGATGATGGTAATGTAGCGGTAGGAATATTGGGTACCACTAATAAAGCTCACACCACGTGGTTTCTGTGCCAAGTTCTTGCCATGCTTTGGCTTGCTTCATCCTCACAACACTCCTAGGAGGTAAGAGTTTATTATCGTCATTTTACAGATGGGAAAACTGAGGCACAGAGAAGTTAGATAACTTGCCCAAGGTCACACAGCTGCTAAAAGACAGAGTCAGGACTGGAACTAGACTATTGGATTCCAACTCATGTGCTCCTGACTAAATGCAGGTGTGAGGCTGGGACATGGTCTTAAATGACTGGCATGCACTGACCCAGGAGATGCAGCTCATGGGGTGTGGGGAAGCAACTGGGGTCCCTGGGAAGGCAGGCAGGGCCAGCTCTTTAGCCCCCCACGAAGCAGGGGCCAGGGCTGAGAAAAAAGATTCCTAAGAATCCCATGGAAAAAGGGCCTCCTTCAGGCTCTTCGTGCCTCTTCCTGCCCAGAGCCTGACATGGTCAGTATGGAAAAAAATCAGTTCTTTTCATCATGAGAATCTTTGATATTGATACCAAGAAGTTACAGGGTGCAACAGGAAGGGCTGGGAGCTGTGGTCAGAAGACCCAGGTTCTAGGGTGGGTACGGTGGCTCATGCCTGTAATCATTCCAACACTTCGGGAGGCTGAGGTGGGCGGATCATCTGAGGTCCGGAGTTTGAGACCAGCCTAACCAATATGATGATACCCCGTTTCTACTAAAAAATTAGCTGGGTGTGGTGGCACACACCTATAGTCCCAGCTACTCGGGAGGCTGAGGTAGAATTGCTTGAAGCCGGGAGGTAGAGGTTGCAATGAGCCAAGATTGTGCCACTGCACTCCAGCCTGGGCGACAGAGCAAGGCTCCATCTCCAAAACAAAAAAGACGACCCAGGTTCTAGGTGGGCTCTGCCTCTTGGCAGCTGGGTGCCTGAGCAAGTTACTCTTCTCCTTGAGCTCCTTCTTTTCATCTGTACACACGGAATGGAGTCCCTGTTGCTGGAAAAAGAGATCCAACTGCCCCATAGGATGCTGGGAGGGTGGGGGCAGCAGGTGGGGTGGGATGATGGCTCAGCCAACCTCCTCTCCTCAGAGAGGAGTCCCAGGCCACCACAGCCAAGTCCTCAACCCACCGGATGACCTTGCCTGGCAGCTACTTTGACCTCCCTGCTTGGTTGGCTGAGACAGTTATGACAACATTAGCACTGTACACCCAGGTTTTCCAAGGAGGAGAATGCCTTGAGATGGGTAGGGGTCGAGGAAAGAGCCTGAAAAAGAAGAATGCCATGGACCCAGATGCTTGGAACATCCGCTTCTCTCTGGAATGGTCCCCTAAACCCAGTCTGTGCCATACTAATGTGCTTTGCTTAAAGAAACACACAAGTCCCAGATGCCGAGGTGGCAAATGAAACCCAGTTCCTGGCAAGGGTCACCGGCTTAGCAGCAGCTCCCCTGACTTCATCCTACCTTTTCCCCGAGGCCCAAGTCAATCCCGCCCAAGTGGCCCCCTGGGGTGGAGCACTCCAGACAGGGGACATATCCCCTGGAGAGGGGTCTTGGAGAAGAACGCCTGGCAACTGGTGCAGAAGGCACACTTCATCTTGTGTGACTCCCTCCTGCCAACACACAACAAGAACTTAGCACAGAAACCACACGGTATGAGCTTTATCAATAGCTACCTGATACTACTACTGCTGCCATTATTGTCAGCCGCCAGAGAGCACGCCGTGGTGGGGCAAGTCCCTGGCTGTGGAGGCTGTGTGACCTTGGGAAAATTGCCTAGCCTCTCTGAGATTTTTTTTTTTTTGAAACAAAGTCTTGCTCTGTCTCCCAGGCTGGAGTGCAATGGCGCTATCTTGGCTCACTGCAATCTCTGCCTCCCCAGTTCAAGTGATTCTCCTGCCTCAGCCTCCCAAGTAGCTGGGACTACAGGCACCCACCATCACACCTGGCTAATTTTTATATTTTTAGTAGAGATGGGGTTTTACCATGTTGGCCAGGCTGGTCTCAAACTCCTGATCTCAGGTGATCCACCCACCTTGGCCTCCCAAAGTGCTGGGATTACAGGCGTGAACCACTGCGCCCTGCGCTGAGATTGCTTTTTCATCCATAAAGTCACAAAAACGATACTTTTCTCCGAAGATCAGTATTAAGTGTGATACTTGCAAGAAAAGCATTCAGCTGGTGAGAGCTGTCATCATTTTATCACAGCTATTTAAACAAATTAATATGCAGTCTGTGCAGAACTCGAACTGGATGTCACAGCTCATAGCTGTTTTTGTACTTTCCCCGCAGCATTATGCTGCTTCTAGTCATGAATCAAATCACTGGACTGAAGAGTTTGAACCTGGCGTAGACTGATCTTGGTTCAAGTCCTGGCTCCTGCTGCTTGTGTGACCTTGGATGAGTGATTTTTTTACCCCTTGAAGCCTGGGTATTCTCTGCTATAAAACAGAGGTGATAATAGTCATACCTTCCTGATGGGTTTTTAAATGAAAGTTTCATGGAGCAATGCAAGTAGAGCCTGCAGTGCTGTGTCTGGCTCTAACTAAGCACTCCATGATTGTATAAGATTCTGTTATTCTGGCTGGGTGTGGTGGCTCACGCCTGTAATCCCAGCACTTTGGGAGGCTGAGTGGGGTGGATTATCTGAGGTAGGGAGTTTGAGACCAGCCTGGCCAACATGGTGAAACCCCATCTCTACTGAAAATACAAAAAATTAGCCGGCTGTGGTGGCGGGTGCCTGTAATCCCAGCTACTGAGGAGTCTGAGGCAGGAGAATTGCTTGAACCCAGAGGGCAGAGGTTGCAGTGAGCTGAGATTGTGCCACTGCACTACAGCCTGGGTGACTCAATCTCAAAAAAAAAAAAAGAGAAAAAAGATTATGTTATTCTTAGACTGGCACCCCCACGGTGGACAAAGCAAGCGGCTTCTGCAATTGGCATCCTCATGACAACACTGTGAGGTTAGAATTTTCACTCTCATGGCAGAAGTAGAAGCTGAGGCTTAGCGAGCCTCTGCTCCCAAGCTCAGTAGAGGAAAGTGGGTCCTGTTTTTCTCTCCAGGGCTAAGCTGCTTTGAAAGCAGAGGCTGTGTTACCCTCCCTGGCCCGGGCTGTGAGCATGGTGTCCTGCCCACCAGCTTCTAAATCCATCGGCTCCTCCAGTCCCAAAGGCAAATCCCCTCCTCACTTCTGCCAGGGTGAGCCCCAGCCTGACACTGGTGCAGGACACTGCCCTTCTGTGCCTCACTTTCTCCATTAAAACAGTTGTGATAACTTCAGCCCTGGCATTGGTATCAAAAGACCTGAGCGTGAACACTGATTTGGAGTGGCCTTGAGCAACTGAATTCATTTTCTTTTTTTTTTTGAGACGGAGTCTTGCTCTGTCACCCAGGCTGAAGTGCCGTGGTGCGAACTTGGGTCTCTGCAACCTCTGCCTCCCAGGTTCAAGCGATTCTCTGGCCTCAGCCTCCCGAGTAGCTGGAATTACAGGCATGTGTCACCATGCCCGGCTGATTTTTGTATTTTTAGTAGAGATGAAGTTTCACCATGTTGGCCAGGCTGGTCTTGAACTTCTGACCTCAGGTGATCTGCCCGCCTCAGCCTCCCAAAGTGCTGGGATTACAGCCATGAGCCACCGCACCTGGCCTTGACTTCATTTTCTTAGTTTCTGTGGCTTTGCCTGGAAGAAGGGGCTAGTAGTAGAATATGATAATGGGATGGTAAGTGAAAAGGGAGAGCACCAAACAGCAATCAATATGATTCCAATTACATTTTTAAAAGTCAGTCTATGTGTGTGTTTGTATCTACTTTCTCAAATATACAAAGAAAATCAACCAAAATGTTCCCAGTAGTACTCTCTGGACACTGGGCTCATGGGTGATTTTTGCTTTCTTCTTTATATGACTTTTGTACTTTCCCAGTTTTTCTTTCATTTGCCTTTTTTTTGATAGGGTCTTTCTCTGTCACCCAGGCTAAAGTGCAATGATGTACAGCTCACTGCAGCCTCCAACTCCTGGGCTCAAGGGATCCTCCTATCTCAGCCTCTGGCGTAGCTGGGAGTACAGGAACATGCCACCATGCCCAGCTAATTTTAATTTTTTTTTGTAGAGAGGGGATCTTGCTATGTTGCCCAGACTGGTCTTAATTCCTGGCCTCAAGCAATTCCCCTGCTTGGCCTCCCAAGTGCTGGGATTAGAGGCATGAGCCAGTGTGCTCGGCCCAGCTTTTCTATAATGAGTATGTGTCTCTTATAATCAGAAATTAGCAACTGAAGTCATAAATGATAGTTGCCCTTACTGCCCAGGGTTGCCTGGGGATTGCCTGTGGATACCCATGAGGTGGCCTCTGTGAGCAAGCTTGTGTGGTACTGACTGCGCTCACCCTGCCCTCCTGGGGTGCAGCCAGGCTGGCATCAGTAGGTCCCACAGGGCTGGCCCTCTGGCTGGGGGCAGAAGGACCTACTGCCTCCATGGAGATATGATCTCATCAAGGCTGAAGATTTCACCCCAAAGGGAGAGGAAGGAAAGAAACTGGAAGCAAATAACTGATTTTCAATGCCAGTCTCATCCCTGCCTCCTTGGGCCAAGCACTTGGCTTTTCTGGCCTTAGTTTCCTAATCTGTAAAAGAGGATTAAAGTGTGCTTCCCACACTGCTGGGGGAGCAGGTTGCATGTAGACCCTCTGACACTTAGCTTATTTGGGTCAGGAGTCAGAGAAACCAAGTAAGGAGTGCACCTGGTATATGGCCAGACCCGGGGAGCCCGTAGCACCTGGTATTCTGAGTGCAATGCAGGGGCTGTTCTATGATGAGGATCAGATGTTCCTTCCATCCAGCAGGAAGTGGGGAAAGGTTCTGATGCCCCAGTGAAGTCTGATCGGCTGTTGGAAGTGAAAGGTGCGACTGAAGCACTGACAAAATTTTGCTTCATCAGTTATAGCTGGAACCTCCTGGGGCAAGGCTGAAGGGTCAGAACAGGCAGGTCTTCTAATGAGGGGCTGTCATTGATGTCCTGAGACATTTGTGGAACTTCTGGTATACACAGCACAGATAGAGGTTCCCCTGAGAAGCTGACTGTCTAAAAGTGACACAAACCCTCTTCTCTGGCACCTGTTTCTGAAATGCCCATCAGGACCCTGAATGGCTTCCCGTTGCCAAACTGAAGCAGTCCTCAATCCTGCACATTAGAAGCCCCTGGGGAGACTTAATCCTGATGCTCAGGCCTTACCACTTAAGGGGGTGAGATTCTGTCGTTGGTGTTTTAAAAATCTCCCCAGTGCCTTTGGGAACTGCTTGGGGGGAGGACCCACTGACCCCACCCAACGAAACAATGGCTTTGCCTTCATCTTGCCTCTCCACCCTTGAATCGCCTGTGAAAGATATGATGTCACATCTTTGGTGCACTTAACATAGAGCTTTGTTGAAAAAGAAATCATTCAGTGTTTTTTTTTTTTTTCTCTGTCACCCAGGCTAGAATGCAGTGGTGCGATCTTGGCTCACTGCAACCTCTACCACCCGGGTTCAAGCAATTCTACTGCCTCAGCCTCCTGAGTAGCTGCGATTACAGATGCCTGCCACTGTGCCCAGCTAATTTTTGTAGTTTTAGTAGAGATGGGGTTTCACCATCTTGGACAGGCTGGTCTTGAACTCCTGACCTTGTGATCCACCTGCCTTGGCCTCCAAAGTGCTGGGATTACAGGCATGAGCCCTGCCCTCAGCCAAGACTGCTTCCCATCTCCAAGTGGGGACTCTTCCCTTTTCCCTATCCTCTGCATTTCAAAATACTCTCAGGCTGAGTTTAAATGCCACTTCTTCATGAAGCCTTCCCTCCTTCACCCAGTGGATCCGGGATTCTGTGCTTTCTCTAAGCTTCTGTTACTCTCAGTCATAATGTGCTGCTTATGTGCTCATTTCCACCACTGAATTAAGAGTTTCTTGAGATCAGGGTGCACATCTTGCTTTCTCCCCTCAATGTTCGAACACAGTGGATAACACGTGCAGGTGTCAGTGAAGCTTTGTTGAAAGAATAGTTGCATCTCACACTCTTTGAAGAGAGTATGTATCTCTTCCTATCAGAAATAGGCAATCAGAAGTGTAGAGTAACAGCTGTCCCTCGTGGTGGCTTCTCCTACAAATCCCCCTTGAGCTCAGCACTCGGTGAGTAGGGATCAAGAAGTCATTGCTAGGACATTCGGGGCCTTGCTCCATCACTTGCTAGGCCAGACCTTCATGTGTGACATCAGCTGTCAGCGGGAAGCAGTCAGTCTCCGCTGCCACACTGCCAGCGGGGGGAACAAGAAAAAGCAGCCCCGGCATGTTTGCTGCTGTATGGATGGCGCTATTGCACATAAAAGCATTAGTGCAGTTGGGCCTCCTGAAAACCCCTAGAGCTGGGCAGGGCAAGGGAGGGGCCTCCCCTGGTCTTCAGCTGGAGGGCTGAGGCATGACAGGATGCCAGGCTTAGAGCCTGGTTGGGCCCGGGTCTTCTAACCCATGGAGCCTGCTGTGCCACAATGCTCCCTCACCTCCTTTGATCATCCTGTATGCTGGACTGGAGAGAAAAGAAAGGGATACTGACCCATTTTATGGAAGGAACCCTAGTGGTTTGAGGACTGAAGTCTAGTGGAGGCTCAGCAGTGGAGGAAGAGTAAGCTATCGGGAAGGCAGTAGGGGAGTGGTAGGTTCCTGACCTGTCTCAGGGTCTCTGGAAAGTTGGGTGTGGCCTCTGAGGTGAGAAGATAGTTGTGGGCCACCAGCAGGCCATGACAGGCAGGCAGCATTGCCTAGGCTCTCTCTCTCCAGTCTCTCCTGTGTGGCATCTCCTTTGAGGGTCAGAGAACCCAGGGAGGGAGGCAAGCCAGGGTGGGTCTCATCATAGAAAAGACTGGGGTCAAGAGGGGATGTTCCTGCCAGGATGCCAGCCTCTGATGCCACCTGCAAAATTGGTGGCACCACCTCAAACTCAGCAATGGCTTTTTCCAACCTGGCTCAGTACAAACAACTCCCAAACCATACACTTTAGGAAAACTTCAAAAGAGATTCCAAAAATTATGTCTTTGGTGTTATACATTGCTCAGTGGCTTGGAGGTCTTGATCAGTCCACTGAGAGAAGTGGCTGCCTCAGTTAATCAAGTGATATGGGATTCTGGGAAGCACCGAGGGTGGGGCCTCCAGGCAGGAAGAGCAAAGTTTATGCCCCTCTCCTTCTCAAGGCACCTCTGGCTGCACCTGGGAGCTCACAGTGACTAGGTTTCACCTGCAGGAAGTGAAGTGGCATTTGGCTGATGGAGGCACAGGACGAGGGGGCTGTGTGTGCTCCTGCGTGTTGGGGAAGCTGAGCTGCCAGGCCCAGGGTGGCAGGTGCCCTGCGGGCCAGTCCAGTCCAGCAGGGGTTATTGAAGGTGAGTGAGGAGCCAGGAGGGCAGAAAGCTCCTGAATGTTTCTAGAACCCCCTGTAACTCTAGGACTCACCTGGGCCAGGAGGCCTAGAATTAGAGACTTTCTGGGCTGGAAGGAACCTTAAAAGTCTTTGAATCCAACCCCCAGTTTGAAGTCCCACTGGAGCCCTCTGGATTTGCTTGTTCACTTCCAGTGACAGGGAACTCAGTCCAGGCCTGGACAGACTGCATTCACACGGCCCCCCATCCCTTTTACCCAGTCCTGTTTCTGACCCTGGACAGGAAGAGGTCAGGCCTGTGTCCAGGTCTCCCTGGTGGCCCTGCAGAGATCTTCCTAGCCTGAGAGCTTCTCTGCTTAGGTCCTACAGTTCCAGGCCTGGTTCCATTTTCTTCCCATCTTGGTGATAGTACACCTTGACATTTGGGGCTGGAGTGGCTCCCTGACCTCCTGGTGTTGCAGGGTCAGTGCAGAGTGGGGAGCAGCTCTGCCTGTCTCTTTCTGGGCTGTTTGCCTGTGTGGGACCAGCCTATGTCCTGCGATCCTAACCAGATGGCCAGCCCACAGTCAACCCCTCAGTCTTGCTTGGATAGTGCCAGTCTTTGCCCATCCTGGTGCTCTGGGGTCTTGGGCGCCAAGGGCAGGGCATCACAGTCCTCTCGCTAGCTCCCATCTGAGTTGGAGCTCCCTCGGGAGCCCCGCCCACCCTAAGTGCTGGTCTCCACAATGCACTTGAGGAACATGGTGTCGTCCCTCACGTAGGCGTGCTTGGGTGACTGCAGTTTGCTGAGGGGGAAGAAGAGTGGACAGCCACTGGCCACGTTGGTTTCACTCTGGGGCCTCTGGAAGGACGCTGAGCTCAGGTCGGGCCGGAAGGCATCGATGGCGTGCTCACGATTGTTCTGGTCCAGCAGCATGAAGGTGACCTGCAGGGAAGGGACAGGTGGCAAATCAGGCCCAACAGCAGCAGCACAGCTTGGAGGCCCAGGCTTGGGCTCAGAGCTGTGCTCCATGCCTACTGCCTATGCAACCCCTCGGACCCTTGGCTCAGATGGATTCAGAGTCAGAGAAGCCAAGTAAGGAGCATACCTGGCGTACGGCCAGGCTCAGGGAGCCTGTATCACCTGGTATTCTGAGTGCACTTCAGGGGCTGTTCTATGACGAGGATCACATGTTCCTTCCACCCAGCAGGAAGTGGTAAGGTACTGATGCCCTAGCCAAGTCTGATTGGCTGTTGGGGTGAAAGGTGTGACTGCAACTCTGACAAGGTGGGTAGATGCAATAACCTATAACTCCCCCTCTGGTGTGGAAAGTTTTGCTTCATCAGCTACAGCTGGAACCTCCTGGGGCAAGGCAGAAGGGTCAGAACAGGCAGGTCTTCTAATGAGGGGCTGTCATCGATGTCCTGAGACATTTGGTATACACAGCACAGATAGAGGTTCCCCTGAGAAGCTGACTGTCTAAAAGTGACACAAACCCTCTTCCCTGGCACCTGTCTCTGAAATGCCCATCAGGACCCTGAATGGCTTCCCGTTGCTAACTGAAGCAGTCCTCAATCCTGCACATTAGAAGCCCCTGGGGAGATTTAATTCTGATGCTCAGGCCTTACCACTTACGGGGGTGAGATTCTGTCATTGGTGTTTTAAAAATCTCCCTAGCGCCTTTCGGAAGTGCTGGGGGTGGGAGGACCCACTGATTCACACGGCACACCTGCCCTGCCCCACCTGTTTCCCAGGACCTGAGGTCTCTATTGACACTCTCTACTCATGCAATGCTGCTGTTCACCCACAGGGAATGCCTATCCCCCAAACCCCTGTAAGAATTTTTTTTTTGAGACAGAGATTTACTCTTATTGCCCAGGCTGGAGTGCAACGGTGTGATCTTGGCTCACTGCAACCTCTGCCTTCTGGGTTGAAGCAATTCTCCTGCCTCAGCCTCCCAAGTAGCTGGGATGCACCACCTCGCCTGGGTAACTTTTTGTATTTACTAGAGACAGGGTTTCACCATGTTGATCAGGCTGGTCTTAAACTTTGACCTCAGGTGATCCACCCACCTTAGCCTCCCAAAGTGCTGAGATTACAGGTGTGTGCCACCGCACCTGGTCAATAATTTTTAATAGACTTTATTTTGTTTATTTTTTTTTCAAGATGGAGTCTCTCTGTCGCCTAGGCTGGAGTACAGTAGCGTGATCTTGGCTCACTGCAACCTCCACTTCCTGGGTTCAAGAGATTCTCCTGCCTCAGTCTCCTGAGTAGCTAGGAATACAGGTGCATGCCCCCACATCTGGCTAATTTTTTTGTATTTTTAATAGAGACAGGGTTTCACCATGTTAGCCAGGATGGTCTCGATCTCTTGACCTCGTGATCCACCTGCCTCAGCCTCCCAAAGTGCTGGGATTACAGGCATGAGCCACCGTGCCTGGCCTAACAGACTTTATATTTTAAAGCAGTTTTAGGTTCAAAGCAAAATTGAGCAGAAAATACAGAGTTCCCATATACCTCCTGCCCCTACCCAATGTACAACCTCTCCCACTATCAACATCCCCACCAGAGTGGTACTTTTGTAACAATTGATGAACCTGTATTGACACATCATTATCATCCAGAGTCCACAGTTTGCATTGGCATTTACTCTTGGTAGTTCAACTTCTATGGGTTTTGACAAATGCATAAGGACATGCATCTACCATAACAGTATCAAACAGAATAGTTTCGCTGCTCCCAAAATCCTCTGTGTTCTTTCTATTCATCTCTCCCTGCCCCTACTCCTGGACAACTGTGTTAGCCAGGATGGTCTCGATAATTTTTTTGTATTTTTAGTAGAGGTTTCACCGTGTTAGCCAGAATGGTCTCGATCTCTTGACCTTGTGATCCACCCTCCTCGGCCTCCCAAAGTGCTGGGATTACAGACATGAGCCACCTACTCTTGATCTTACTGTCTCCATAGTTTTGTGTTTTTTTTGTTTGTTTCTTTTTTGAGACAGAGTCTCACTCTGTCACCCAGGCTGGAGTGCAGTGGTGTGATCTCAGCTCACTGCAACCTCCATCTCCTGGGTTCAAGCGATTCTCATGCCTCAGCCTCCTGAGTAGCTGGGATTACAGGTGCATGCCATGATGCCCAGCTAATTTTTCATATTTTTTGTAGAGACAGGGTTTCGTTATGTTGCCCAGGCTGGTCTCAAACTCCTGGGGTCAAGCAATCCACCTGCCTGAGACTCCTAAAGTGCTGGGATTATAGGCGAGAGCCACTGCGCCCGGCCTGTCTCCACAGCTTTTCCTTTTCTAGAATGTCATATAGTTGGAAGCATTCAGAACACAGTCTTTTCAAATTGACTTCTTTTACTTAGTAATGTGTATTTAAGGTTCCTCCCTGTATTTTCATGGCTCTTTTTAGCACTGAATGATATTTCACCGTCTGGATGCACGACAGTTTATCCGTCCACCTACTGAAGGACATCTTGGTTGCTTCCAAGTTTTGGCAATTTTGAATAAAGCTGTTATAAACATCCTTGTGCAGGTTTTTGGGTGAACATAAGTTTTCAGCTCCTCTAAGTAAACTCCTTTGAGTCCAAGGAGAGCAATTCGCAATATCGTTTGATAAGAGTATGTTTGGTTTTGTAAGATACTGCCAAACTGTCTTCCAAAGTGGCTGTACCATTTTGCATTCCCACCAGCAATGAATGAGAGTTCCTGTTGCTCCACATCCTCGTCAGCATTTGGTACTGTCAGTGTTCTGGATTTTGGCCATTCTAGTATGTATTAATATGTAGTGGTATCTGCCTTCTTCCTTTTTCCTAAAAATTCTGCCAGTTCAGGCTAGCCTCACAGAACCTCCTCCAGGAAGTTTTCCTTATTTACCCCATGATGTGAAGGGGAAAGAAGAGTGGGCAGCCACTGGCCATTCATTCCCTCCCTCTCTTCTTCCCTTCCTCACTCCCTTCCTTCCCACCCTCCCTTTCTTTTTCTTTTTCTCTCTCTCTCCTCTCTCTCTGAGGCAAGGTCTCGGTCTGTCACCCAAGCTAGAGTGCAGTGGCAGGTTATGACTCACAGCAGCCTTGACCTCCCAGGCTCAAGCAATCCTCCCGCCTCAGCCTCCCAAGTAGCTGGGACTACAGGCACCTGCCACCACGCCCAGCTAATGGTTTTTATTTTTAGCAGACATGAAGTCTCGCCATGTTGCCCAGGCTGTCTCAAACTCCTGAGCTCAACCAATCCTCCCTCCTGTCTCCCAAAGTGCTGGGATTCCAGGTGTGAGACATTGCACCTGGCTATGAATTTTATTTCTATATAGCCTTTAGGAAGATTCCAGACATTTTAGCTCCTGGACTCATGGAGCTGGAGGGAGCCCTAGTTACCAGATCTGCTTGTTTTATAAAAAGGGAAACTGATAACACAGAGCAGGGAAGGGGGGGACTTTCCATGTCACATGGTCAATTCATTGCCAAACCAGGCCTAGGACTCAGGTTCCCATGCTCCCCACCTTACTCCTGCATCTCCATGCTCATACCTTATTCCGGAAAGGCCACGGCAGCAGTGCATCGTACTCCCCTCTCATGATCACGATGAAGAGCGACAGGTGGGTCCTCTTTCCAGTGCCATCTCCATTCAGGTACAGCCGCAGGCATAACTTGTAGCCATACTTGGCAGTGTAGAATACTGAAATGCAGAAGCCAGAGGCAGCTGGGAAGTGCTGGACTTTGCAGATGCAGGACTGGGACCCAGCGGTTAGGCATGCCCAAGATCAGTGGCTCAAAACCATGAAAGATGGGGTTAGAGCCCAGCATTCTTCTCGACTAGGGTGTCAGAGAGGAATGGGCTCTTGGGGATCATCTAGCTCAGTGCTTGTCACCTGGCCATCCAAGTCCTATACTGCCAGGCCCCACCCTCAGAGTTTCTCACTCAGTAACCCTGGGGTGAGAACTGAGAGTCAGCATTTCCAGCAACTTTGCAGGGGTTGCCAATGCTGCTGGCCCTAGGGCCACACTCTGAGAACCACTGATCTAACCAACCTACGTTTTAGTTTGGAAACCAAGCTGAGTGAAAGAAAGTGGCTGGTCACCATCTCACAGTGTGTTGGGGGCCCAGCAAGAATGAGGGGCTAGGCTTCCTGCCTCCCAGCACTGGTTTCTTTCTGCTGCCCTATGCCAATCGATCGGGGTCCCCTGGAGGCTGGGGGTACATGGGGTGACTCGCAGTTCTGCCAGCCATCCTCAGGTGGCAAGAACCTTTGAGGGATGAATCATCCCTGGTGATGATGCACAGAAACTCCCTGGGCAGCTGAAGGGGCCATCCCAAGAGAGCATGTCCTCGGGCAGAGGGTCCTTCCGGGAGGGCTGACTGGGATGTGGATGGGGGTGGGCAGGACGGGGGTAGAGGAGGGTCTGACTTATCTCTGCCTATTACGTTTTGGTAGAACAGGAAGCCCGAGGCACTGCTTGCTTTTTCCCTCTTTGAAAAGAATTGAGGGACGAAGTCTACAAGTAGGGCTCGAGGCCACCCCAGGAAGAGGCTGTCCTCACAGAGCAGGATGAGCGCCGCTCCTGGAAAGGGGTCCCAGCCCTGCTCTGGGAGTGTGACAAACTCTGCTAACTCGGTTAAAAAATTTTTTTTTGAGACAGGGTCTTGCTTTATTGCCCAGACTGGAGTGCAGTGGCATCATCATAGCTCACTGCAGCCTCAAACTCCTTAAGCTATCCTCCCACCTCAGCCTCTAAGTAGCAAGGACTACAGGTGCAGGCCACCATGCCTGGCTAATTAAATATTTTTTTTTTTGTAGAGATGGGGTCTTGTTATGTTGCCCAGGCTGGTCTTGAACTCCTGGCCTCAAATGATCCTCCTGCCTTAGCCTCTCAAAACGTGAGGATTACAGACATGAGCCACTGCACCCAGGTCGCTGCCTCATTTTCTGCAATAATATATGCATTGTTATATTAACAGATATCATTTAATTAAGAGGAACACTTACCAAGTAATTATATCATGCGAAGCCCAGGGGCCCCAGAAATGAGTAAGAAATGAGTAAGACACTCATTCACCTGCTAACTGCAATTGTATACAAGTGCACGTGCCTTACTCAGCTCTCTAATATTATTTCAGACTGTCGGCTCTCTGAGGCCAGGGGTCCCACGGAGTTCACTTGTGAAAATCATCATCCACATCCATCTCATCCGCCCACAGCACACTTACCATCACATCCCAAATCCATGAAGCGGGTAACAATTTTGATTCCTATTTGCAGAACGTGACTGACATTCAGGGAGGAGAAAGGGCCTGAATGTCAGTCAGCCTGGGCCACTGCTGTGTGTGGCTGAGAGCTACAGGGCACAGCACGGTTCCTCCACAAACCCCAAGATCCCAGCATGGTTCCCGGCCATGGTGAGTGGCCTGAGTGGGCACCAGCCTAAACTGGACACACCGCAGCTGTCACAGAGCTGACTGTTTTCACTGCTTGCTTCCTGGGTCCTGTGGGGCCTGTTTCCCCAAGCAGGTCTCTGTGCCCCTGGGAGGTGTTACCTGGGGAGAAAAGGCTGACAGTCTTGCCACAGGCTGACTCTTGACACCGCCTGGTGACGTTGGTGATCTTCCAAAGGAAGGTGCCATCAAAGGAGGCTTCCTCCATGAGGCGCAAGCTCTGCTCCAGCTTGCTCAGGGCCTGGTCTTTCTGGGCCAGGGTCCGCTGCAGCTCCACCACCTGTAGAGAAGACTGTTCAGCTAGGAACACCAGAACCCGGCTTGGGGATGGGATGGGGATGGCAGGACGTGGAGATTGATCAGCCCCAAGTATGCTTTCCCGACCACGCCTCACTCAGGCATGTGTGTCTGTGTTTGAATGTGCTGCCCTCTGCCTGGCCTTCCTTTTCTTTATCCACCAGGAATCCAGGCCCCTCATCTGGGGAGCTTTCAACCACTGTCCTAGCTCAGCTGCTCTCTCTCAACACGTTCTTACAGAGCCCTTACAATGATTTTATGAGACATATTTTTCTGCCTTCCCTACCAGATGGTCTCCTCCACCGAGGGCTGGGCCCATGCTCATTTTGTCTTGGTGTCCACACCCTGCATAGTGCACGGCACGTAAAAGTAGAGCCAGGAAGTTTGTGGGTGAAATGATGACACAAGTGTGGCTTTCAGGGAGCCCACTTTTTAACTGGGGCAAGAGTTACATAAATAAAGTCTCAGCCACTCCAACTCAGTGCCTGGCTCTTCTGATAGATTTCCCCAAGAAAATGGAAAGAATACAAATTTATTCTTGGGTGTGTTCAGGTAGGGAAACCATGAATGGAAATTAGCGTCCTTAAAGAAAATTTAATCCTTAATTTTACTGATGGGGAAGCTGAGGTCCCAAAGGGAAAGTGACTTCCTCAGACCCACACGGCAGGTGGCTCTGAGCACATGCTGTAATGGTAACCGTGAATGGTGAGGCAGATAATGGTAATGGCGAAGCAGGAACTAAAATCCAGGCCCAACTCGATATGAGACAATGATGTAATGTTAATGTTACTGCAAAAGAAGCAACATTAGAGTGGTGATTGGTTACATTAAGGAAAGTATAAGCTTTAGAATAAAGGAGGAGACAGCCCTGCTGGAGCAAGAACTGTCGATAGTGGATTATCTGGTCAGCCTGGGACCACACTCCAAGCATATAGAATTCTTTAGAGGCTGAGCCAGAGCATAGGAGGGCAATGTGAAGCAGCGTGCTCTGAGAAAGAGGTGAAGGCACCAGGGCTTTTAGTCTGAAAAGGGAAGCACTCAGATAGGACAGAATCCAACTCTCTGTCCCTGAAGTTGTGGGGACTGACTAGAAGATGGAGTTGTCTTGTGGGCTCTGAGGGGCAGGGTCAGGAACAGTGCAGGGAAGAGGCAGAGTGGCCGATTTTAGCTTAGTGTAAGGAAGTACTTGCTAATAGTGGAATATGTCCTGCCATGGAATGAGCTGCTCAGGGAGGTGGTGTCTTGTCACAAAAGTTCAAGCAAAGGAACTGAAGCACTGGGTGGGGGCCGTGACCTTGCCTACAACTTCTAACTCAGTGGTCTTCCTGGAAGGGTGTGGGAGAAAGGGGAGATATGTTTTGAGGGAGTGATTGCTCTAAGCAGGACGAATGATTAGGAAGAAGCCTGTCTGCTGCTCTGGAGTCAGGATGGGGCTCAGCCAGGCTTGAAAGCAAACTTGCCTCCCACACTCACCCTCTGCTCCAAGTTCACAATGCGCTCACGGTCCAACTGGCTCTGGTGGATGGAGGTGGCCAGAGCCAGGTGGGAAGCCTCCACCTCCTTGTTGAGGACAGCAACAATGTTCTCAAACACACGCAGCTTCCCCTCCAGCTCAGCCAGAAGCTTCTCCTTCATGAAGTGCTGCAGGGCCAGCTCCTCCTGGCTCTCGGAGCAGGGTGCCCGGTAACAGTCTACCTCCAGGTCCCCCGCCACTTCCACAGCCGCCTGCAGCTGCAGGTCTGACAGGTTCTGCTCCAGGGCCATGGGCCCAGACTCCAGGCCAGAGCCCAGCCTGGCCTTCCACTGTTTCATGAACCCCAACAGCAGGTTCAGGTGGGAGGTCTGGTAGGTGATCTCATGCTCTTGCATGGACTGTGGGCTTCCCTGTCAAGAGAGTGTGGCTGATCAGTGAAAACAGTGGAGGGAGGATGGGGAGCAGCGGAGAGCAGTGGAGAGCCCTGCTTTCAAAAATCACCAAGGAAAGTCAGATCCATTCACCCAGCAAAGAAAAGTGGCTTTCTCTACAGTGGGAGGGATTGAGGAGGAAGATCCTGGCATCAGACATGCCCAAGATGAGCCGTATGCATTGCAGCCTCTAATTCTGCCCTGCCCTGGAGTGCAAGGGTGATTCAGGACCATGGAGAGAGGCGGCAGGGGTCGGGTGGGGGTCATTTTAGTGATGTTCTGTCAATGCTTAGGTGAGACATTAAGAAGAACTTCTCTGAGTACTATGATGACTTAATAGTAGGATCTGATGCTTGGGAGAGTCATTAGTACAAGGGACATCCAGATGAGTGGGCTGATGTTATGGGAAAATCCTGGAGGGGCTGTAGTGGGGAGACCCAGGGGCCCAGAACTGTAGCGGACAGATCTCCTTTCTCACACTCAGATTCTTACCTTGAAGGAGCAGCCGACACCTGCAAAGGGGCACCCAACTCCAACCTCAGCCACCTCTGGGTGAGCCTGGAAATAATAATCACGTCACTGAATATTATAGTGATCCCTGTGGCTACCCTGGAGGCTCTCTGCAATATACCAGGATCCACCAGGGCAGGAGATGAGTTGGGCCACATGGCTTTGTAGATGCTGTTCCCTTTGGCTATCTCCTTTCCACTCTTCAAGCTTCCACCATTCCACGACTTTCCTTCAAAACAGGACCTGGGTCCCTACTGTGATCCTGGGCAGTATTGCTATTTCTCCTGTCAGGGCACAGTCTGCACAGCTCCATAACCACCATTCACTCTCTGGTTGCCCTGACTGGTCGGAGGGGCTGTGAGGGTCATGGCTGCGTTCCCAGTGCTGAGGGCAATGCCTGGCACAGCGGAGACACTCAGAACACACTGGCTGCTCCCACTTCCTGAAGCCTATGGGGAATCTTGTGCACACAATTCCCATCCACATCCCTCCTTGGCCGTCTATCCTTGACTGTGGTGTGTCCACTCTGCACAACTTTCCCTTCCAGATAACGTCCAGCTGAGGGAAGGGACACAGAAGGGTCTCAGTACTATTGTAATAGCAATTTGACCCCACTGTTAGCCTATTTAGGTCTGAAGCGTTTACCAAATGCTTTTATGGCCATAATTCTTCCCAGGGCTCCTTACAGCATGGTGGGGAAGAGAGGGTGGGTTTTAAACTCCTATTTTACTTATGAAAAGACTGAGGCTCATAGAAGGGAAGCGATTTGCCCAAGGAGGCAGAGCTGGGAGGCAGCACAGCCACAGGGTCTCTCCCATACACATCGCTACCTCTTAACAGGAGTCAGCCCAGGAGAGACAGGAGCAAAGTTTTTCCAAAATATATACAGTCATGCAACAGGAATATGTTCTGATAAATGTGTCATCATTGTGTGATCATCATAGAATGTATTTACACAAACATGGGTGGTATACCCTGCTACACACCAAAACTCTGTGATAGCCTATTGCCCCTAGGCTACAAACCTGTACAGCACGTGACTATACTGAATACTGTAGGCAATTGTAACATGATGGTAAGTATGTGTGTATCTAAATATATCTAAACATAGAAAAAGTACAGTAAGAATACAGTACTATACTCTTCTGGGACCATGATTGTATATGCAGTCTGGTGTTGACTGAAATGTTATGTGGCACATGACTGCATCTTCAAAACGGCTTGTATCCAGAATATGTAGAGAACTCTTACGGTCTAATAAAAAGACAAATGACCTAATGAAAAATGGGCAAGGCCAGACTCAGTGGCTCAACCCCTGTAATCCTAACACTTTGGGAGGCTGACACAAGAGGATTGTGCTTGAGGCCAGGAGTTCAAGACCAGCCTGGGCAACATAGAAAGATCTCATCTCTACTTTAAAAAATTTAAAAATTAGCCAGGCTTGGTGGTGTGTATCTATAGTCCCAGCTACTTGGGAAGCTGAGGTAGGAGGATCGCTTGAGTCCAGGAGTTCAAAGCTGTAGTAAGCTATGATCACATCACTGTACTCCAGCCTGGGTAGCAGAGAAAGACTCTGTCTGTCTTAAAAAAAAAAAAAAGAAAAAAAGAAAAATAATGAACAGATACAATCTATGAAAGTATCTTATAAAGTTAAACTATACTTATAAAATAATTTACTTATAACCCATACTTATGGCTGGGTGTGGTGGCTCAGGCTTGTAATCCCAGCACTTTGGGAGGCCGAGGTGGGCAGATCATGAGGTAAGAAGTTCGAGACCAGCCTGACCAATCTGGCGAAACCCCGTCTCTACTAAAAATAAAAAAAAATTAGCCAGGTGCGGTGGCACGTGCCTGTAATTCCAGCTACTAAGGAGGCTGAGGCAGGAGAACTGCTTGAATCTGAGAAGCAGAGGTTGCAATGAGCTGAGATCGTGTCTCTGCACTCCAGCCTGGGTGACAGAGTGAGACTCCGTCTCACATAAACAAACAAACAAACAAAAAAACCATACTTATAAAGTTAAAATACAATCCACACATTTCACTCCTAGGAACTTACCTAAGAGAAAGTAAAACGTGTCTGCACAAAGATGTGTATGTGAGTGTTCGTCGCGTCTTTATTCAAAGCAACCCAAATGTGTCATCAACTGGTGAGTGGATAAACAAATTGGTCTATATACACTACAGAACAACCAAATGGAATTAAATACTAGTAACATGGATAAACCTCAAAAACATTATGCTAAGTGAAAGAAGACAACACCAAAGACTACATACTACCCGTTTCCATTCTTACAAGCTTCTAGAAAAGGCAAAACTAGAGTGACAGTAAGTAGATCGGTGGTTGCCTGGAGCTGTGGGTAGGGAGCGGTGTCACTATGCAGGGATAGAAAGCAGCTTTATCCTGTGCAGAAACGTTTGCCACTTGATTGTAGTGGTGGTCACATGAATATTTACATTCATCAAACTGTATACTTAAAATGAGTGAGTTTTATTGCATATAAATAATATCTTGATTCTATAAGCACTCTGTTATTATTTTTTTGAGAGAATAATCTCATGGAACCACGTGAAAGGGGATTTGGATGAAAGCAGGGGAGGACAGAGGTCTTTCGGACTGAGCAAATACAAAAAGCCACACTAGTTATTATTCTTTAAAAGTAACATAAGCAGAGAGCTGTGGGCTTAATGAGTACAGTTGGTTTGGGACACAGACAGACCATAGCCCAGCAAAGGCCACCCTGACCCCCCCCAACTGCCCAGGGCTTCAGGGACAAGTTGTTCCCAACAAAGAATAGAAAACAGATGTTTTATGGAGGGCAGGCAGAGGGCGGCCTTGGCAGGGAGACCGTGCTGGCTTTGGGAAGTCTGTGGTGATGAAACCTCTCCCAACATGTAGCTTTTGACACGTGAGAACAGTGGAGGAAGTGATGCTAAGTATGGACCTGGCTCCTGGGAGAATACACTTGGGGCAATCTCTCTGGTCCCACCACTTCCCGCAGGTCCATGATCCAATCCTCCACGGTTCTAAGGGTTGAAGCTTGATGGGAGAGTCATTAAAGGAATAAGAACGTGAAAATGATCAAGCTAAGAGTGAAATTCCAGACATCACCCTGCAGGTGGAGGGGATGTGTCTTTTAGCAGTGGAGTCTTCCTGGTGTTGTGTAAACAGCAAATGCCTGTTTCAGGGAGTAAAATGCTATACAAATGTAGGGGCAGCCTTCTGTGATGTGTGTACAGATGTGGACTGTGATGAGCCTTGAAAGGCTGCTGGAGGAAGGGGCAGGGTGACTTGAGAGGCTTTTCCATCATCATTATTCATTTCTTAGAGTGCACAGGAGTTCAGGGTATGGCCTCTGGAGCCAGCCTTTTGGGGTTCAGAGCTTGTTTCTGTCACTTCACATACTAGCTTTGTGGCCTGAGGATAGTTATTAACTTCTCTGTGCTGCAGTTTCCACATCTGCAAAATAGGGATAATAATAATATATATCCCCCTCATAGGGTTATTGTGAGGATTAAATGAGATAATACATATAAGCACTGGTATTAGTTACCTATTGCTGCTGTAACAAAATACCACAAACTTAATGGCTTAAAACAACACAGCTTTATTATCGTATAGTTCTGGAGGCCAGAGGTCCTAACATGGAAACGTCAGCAGGACTGCGTTGCTCCTGGAGGCCCAAGGGGAGAATGGCTTCCTCCCTTTCCCAGCTTCTCAGGGCTGCCTGCACTCCTCAGCTTGTGGTCCCTTCCTCTATCTTCAAAGCCAGCAGTGGAGCATCTCCCCTTCTATCTGATTCTCATCTCCCTCTTCTGAGGACCCTTAGGATTACCTTGGGCCCGCCTGGATAATCCAGGGTCATCTCCCCTTCTCAGAATCCTTAATTTAATCATGTCTGCAGAGTCTGTTTTGCCGTTCAGACTCAGCATCCCCCACCCAAATCATATGTTGAAGTCCTAACCCCCTGTATCTCAGAAGATGGCGATAGGGCCTTTAAAGAGCTAATTAAATTAACATGAGGTCATTCAGGGTGGGCCCTATTCCAACGTGACTGGTATCCTTGTAAGAAGAGGAGATTTGAAGAGGGACCATGTGAAGACAAAGGGAAAGGATGGTCATGTCAAGGCAAGGAGAGAGGCCTTGGAGGAAACCACCTCACCAATGCCTTGCCTTAAGCTTCTGGCCTCCAGAACTTCGAGGAAATATATTTCTGTTGTTTACACTGCCCAGTCTGTACACTTTGTTATGGCAGCCCTAGAAAATGCATAGAGCCATGCGAGGTCACGTACTCACAGGTCCTGGGGGTTCACATGCGGACATCTCTGGAGGGCATTATTCTGCCTAACACAGTGTTCAATAAATATGAGCCATTATTAGTATTAGTAATAGTAATAATGGCTGTTATTAGTATTAGCAATAATGGCTCATATTTATTGAAATTATTCAGTACTACTACTGAATACTTGTTGAATACTACTACTCATAATAACACTAAGAACACTAATTAGTAGTAATACTATTAGTATTAATTAGTGATACTATTATTCCTATGGATTAAGCACGGCCAGTCCCAGTCCCCCAGTGGCTGTCATATACATGTATCTCATTTAATCCTCACATCACAAACTCTCAACCACAAATGCTCTAAAACTCAATTTTTCCCACTGGATTTTCTCAAGGCGGTGAGGAACATCCCTAAATGAACAGGACCAAAACGTGTTTGACTGTTGTCCCATAGGATCCCCGCAGCAATCCTCTGAGGGAGGCAGGGCTGGATTAGGGTCGCCTTAATACCTGCAGAAACAGGGAATGGCTTGTTTAAGGCCACACCGAGCTTGTGAGCGAGGAGCTGGGCGCACCTGCGCGTTCTCTCCCGTAGTTGTGAGCCCCTGCAAGGCCTGGTGCTGACCTTGCACTCGTGTAGACACTGTCCCATCAGATCCTCACAGCCATGAGGAGGAGGTTGGGGCTTTGAGGTTCTGCTTCCCTCATGTAGGTGGAGAAGCCGAAGCTCAGGGGTGATCAGTGACTTGCAGGAGGCAACGGGGCAGGTGAGGCGAGCCCAGGAGCCTGGAGTCCATGTGCAGGCTCTGTCCCCCCCACCATAGCCTCCTTGCCTGTGGTGGCCTCACCTCAGGCCAGGGACAGAGGGGACAGGAGAGGGAATCAGGAATCAGACTGTGTTGCAGGAGAAGAATAGGGCATCTGTCCTGGGCCAACCCTGGTACATGTCTGGTGTCACAAGTGACCCCTGTGTGAGTAGCCTTACTGCCTGCAAATTGCTAAAAATAGTGTGCAGTGGAATTTCCTTCAAGGAGGAGACAGAAACAGAGAAAACAGATTCCCAGCCCTGAGGGAACACTTGTTCTTCTGTCTGGGTCTGAGGAGTCTCTGGGTGTGTGGTGTTTCCAGCCACCCTGGCTACCCAGGCCCTTTGTGGTGGGGTCACAGTGGGCCCTTAGGGGGGGCCCTATTCTGACACCTGGGGCCTCCGGGAATGTGAGTGTTAAGAGGGTGTTGGGAGCATGAGTGCCACCTCTGTGCGGCCCCTGCATGGGACAAAGAGGATCTGAGCATGCCAGGCACTGCCTACCCCCACGCTGGGCTGAGGTCAGGGATGCCTGGAGGGGCTGCTTGGGCTTGGGTCTCAGCTGGTGCTGAGGGGGTACTCTACAGTCACACAGGGAGCTTGGTCAGTCTGCCACTGTCCACCCATTCCTGCCCTCTTCTGTAACTGGGCCAGTTAACTCTCTGTCAGCCTCTGCTCAGTTTGACTGCTGCCTCCTTCAGGAAGCCCTGCCTGATTCTCCTGGTTGAAAGTAGTCTTGCCCATTCCTGTTTTTTCCATAGCACCGGGTGGACTCCTGCACTAAAGGGTGACCGTGTTATTGAAGCATGTATGAAACATCTGGGGGAGGGTTCCTTGTGCAGAGGCAGCATAGAGAAGATGCCACCAGCTCAGGAGCCATGGGTTAGAGCCTGGCTTTGCTTCCCACTTGCTGTGTGACTTTAGTCCAGGCACAACTCCTCATGGAGCCTCAAAATACTACCTATTGGTAAAATAGGGCTACGGCCACCACCTGCCACACAGGATGTCATAGGATTAGAGCGATTACAGATGAACACTGTCAAGCTCAGAAGTGTAAGTTTTGGGGGTTTATTCCCAAGCATCACACTTCAAGGAACACAGATAAACAGGAGCACATTTACCCCAAATGCACAGAGACTGGGGAAAGACTGCTCAGCGTCTTTCCACGGAGGCAGGACTGACTCATGGGACAGGAGGCTAGGTTGCCTTTCGTGGTCTCAAGGGAGACAGACTTCAGCTCAGTACAAAGAAAGAGGAGAATGCTGCAACAGTCAGAGCCCCCCAGGGTGGGTGTGGTTGTTTCATGGAGTAATGAGCTCTTTGCCATTGGAAGGACACGGAGACACGTAGCAGGAATCCAGTACAGAACAGAAATTGGACCAGACAGTTTTAAACTCCTGTCATTTTCTGACTCTAGAAAAATTAAGGCATTACTGTGAGCTACTGGCATCAGATGTCAGCTTGCCTTTGACCTTCCTGAATGGCCCTCAGAGGGAAGAGAGTAGGGGAAACAATCCATTTGCTGGTCCTCAGCAGACAGGACTGAACTTTCCAGCCCCTGGTCATCCCCTCCTTCACTGTCACTTCTAAGATCATGTCAGGCAAGTTATCAAGTCTCTAGCTAGGTCAACATTAACCCTTTAATACGCGCTTCTTACATCAGTTAATTGGTCCATGGCTCTGGTCACTTCTTCGGGAGATAATCATCTGATGAAGTCAGAGGCTGAGGACAAACTGATAAGCGGATGGCATGGGCAGTTCTGCAAGGAGGGACGGCCCAGTCCTCTACCCTGCTTCCATTTCCCAGGTCGCCCCAGATGTGCAGGCAAACAGGAATTACCACACATGCAAAAGGTTGACTTATCATCAGCCACTTTCCTGTGGTCAAAAGTCCCCCAAAGTTCCCATCGGGGCAAAAGTCAGAGGAGTCCCTGGTCCTTTCCCTATGTGGCTTTGTGTAGGTGATCAGATCATGACTACTGCCCCACCCCAGCTTTTTGCCCAGAGTACAATGGTGACTCTGCAAGGTGGGGAAGCCAGCAGGGAGGGGAGGGGGCTAATGTCTCTCAGAGGTCTGCCTGCATTCAAGAAGGCTTCTTTGTTCCCAAATATAGGCAGCTTCCTCTCCCATCCCATAGCCTGTCAGGGTGCCTGTAATTCTGCCATTAAAGTCCCTTCATTTGGCTTAAGGCAGCAAGTTTAAAACTGTGCCCTGCAGGGCCCTAGGAGCCCCAGAACCTCTTAATTGTTAAATGGAGCAATTGACAGGCAGGGCTCCAGGCTCCCTCTCCATCAGAACACTTCTACTTTCATCTGATCGAAAAAGATGGAAAAAAAAAAAAAGCTACTGGATTAAGAGGTATTAAAATATCTATATTATCTAAGATTTACACAACAAATGTATATTAATTTTGTTAAGAGGAAAGAATAAAACAAGCTAAAAACAATAATCCTAGAGCATTCAAGCAGGTAAGGGCCTTATGCAAGTGGGGACAGTGGCCCACAGAGAGCTGAGGGTCTGCCTGTGTCTCACAGCTGGTCCACCAAGAGCCAAACAGGGAGGGTCAGGGTGTTACTCCACCGATCAGTGTATCATATTAACCCTCACCACGTTGCAGAGTGGAAAGTTGTAAGAACATGCATTTGATCCTTACTCTTACTCCCTGAGGAACCTGCGGATGGAGGGGCTGCTGAAGAGCAGATGGGAGAGTGCTCAAAACCAGCTCTGGGTGGGATAGGAAATTCCCTTGAACCTTCTGAATGAGAGGTACCAGCTCAGAGAAAGGAAAAGGAGGGGTGGACACTTGCCTGCCTCTGGTCCAAGGGTAGGGGTATAGCTACCCCGCCCACACTACTACTGTCATCTGGACATCACAGATCCTGGAAAGGCTTTGCAGAGCCAACTTAATTTCCTCATTTTATAGATGCAGAAACAGGGCCTGGGAGTTGCCTCCACCCAAGCAGAGAGTTATGCACAACCTGGACATCAGGCTCCTGATCCCCGGGCCACAGTTTGCTGCAAGAAGAGGGCTTCAGCTGAAACGAGCCAGGCACCTCACAGTGGAGGTAGAGAGGGTGGCTGGGCAGTGAGACTCCTCTGTGGGTCTCAGGGCCCCATGTATAAACAAGAGGATTTGATTTTGAGCAGCAACTCCTGCCTGTTTGGATTCATGGACCAATACAAGTGTGTTTTTTTAACCTGAGAGATTAACAAAGAGATTGCTATCTTTTTAATTTTACTTAGTAAAGGCTTTACCTTTATAAATGAAAGGATGTAATTGTAGATGATTAGTAAAACTATCATCTACAATTACATCCTTTCATTTATACAAAGACATGCATAGGATGGACAGAATCTCGGAGTAAAGGTTGATTTTATAAATGGAAAGAATTTAGTTTACATAAACTCATTTATATAATTGCCTTATTTATCTATTTTTTTTTTTTTTTTTGAGACGGAGTCTTGCTCTGTCGCAGGCTGGAGCGCAGTGGCACAATCTCAGCTCATTGTAACTTCCACCTCCCAGGTTCAAGTGATTCTTCCACCTCAGCCTCCCAAGTAGCTGGGACTACAGGCGCGTGCCACCACGCCTGGCTAATTTTTGTATTTTTAGTAGAAATGGGGTTTCACCATGTTGGCCAGGATGGTCTCGATCTCTTGACCTCATGATCTGGCCCGCTTCGGCTTCCCAAAGTGCTGGGATTATGGGCATGAGCCACCATGCCCGGCCTAATTGGCTTATTTTTACCGTTTTGTTAGGAGCTGATGGGAACAGATCAGTTCTGGATAGCACGTGGGAACCTCTGAGCTGGACATGTAACCTATGAGGGTCCTTCCAGCTGGGGAGGGCCAAGGTTCTAAATTGTAGCTCCTGAAAATGTTTCTCTGGCCTATCACACTTCCAAAGGTGTCTCTTATCCCTAGAAGCACAGTTTGGCAGAGCCCAAGAGGTGAGCTGATCATGGTCTCTCCTTGCCTAAGGGCAAACAGAGGCAGACAGAACCATCTAGATGAGGAGTTTGCTATTTTTGTAAAGGGCTGGATGTAAATATTTTGGGCTTTGAAGTCTCTGTTACAAGTACTCAATTTTATATAATTTTCATGTGTCCCAAAATATCCTTTTTTGTTTTTTTGAGACAGGGCTTTATTCTGCTGCCCAGGCTGGAGTATCGTGGCGTGATCATGGCTCACTACAGCCTTGACCTTCCCGGGCTCAGGTGATTCTCCCACCTCGGCCTCCAGACTGACTGGAACTACAGGCATGTATCACCACGCCAGGCTAGTTTTTGTATTTTTTTTAAAGGTGGGGTTTCACCATATTGCCCAGGGTTAGTATCAAACTCCTGGGCTCAAGCTATCTGCCCACCTTGGCCTCTCAAAGTGTCAGAATTACAAGCATGTAATTTTTTTTTTTTTTGAGATGGAGTCTCGCTCTGTCACCAGGCTGGAGTGCAGTGGCTTGGTCTCGGCTCACTGCAACCTCCGCCTCCCAGGTTCAAGTGATTCTCCTGCCTCAGCCTCCCAAGTAGCTGGGACTACAGGTGCATGCCACCACACCCAGCTAATTTTTATATTTTTAGCAGAGACAGGGTTTCACCATGTTGGCCAGGATGGTCTCGATCTTTTGACCTTGTGACCCGCCTGCCTCAGCCTCCCAAAGTACTGGGATTACAGGCATGAGCCATCATGCCTGGCTACAGGTATGTAATTCTATATAATTTGAATTCTAACACTTCAGAATTACAGGCATGTCATTTATCAAGGGGTTTATATTTGTTATTATAAGAACTTTTTTGATGATTATTAATTAGGCCTCATAACAATTCTATGATGCAGAAAACAGATTTACAGACAAGCACGCTGTGGCTTGGGAACATTAGCAGTGCACCAGACCACACAGTGAGAGAGTAGCCTCACTCCGCCTTGAGAAGTTACATGTCAGTACACATGGCCTATCATTCTTTTGATTTTTTCAACCGTTTGAAAATATAAAAACCATTCTTAGCTCGTTGCTCAGGTGGTAGGCCAGAGGTGGCCCATAAGCCATAGTTTGCGGACCCCGGACTGCATTGTTCTCACCCTAAGTCTATTGCCAGGTGGCTTTGGGCAAGACGCTTCACCACTGTGAACATCAGTTTCCTCACTCCTTATAAAGCGAATTCAGTCCAGACTCAGAACTAGGAGGGAGGTGCCTGCCAGGTATGGAGTGGGCAGCTGCCTGCTCAGCCTCAACCTGGAAAAATCAAGACAATGGACAAATACTTTTCTGTGATGTGCCAACATACCTTCTCCTGAGTTCGAAGACGGCTTCCCGGGCTTACAGACTGGAGGTCTTGCCCTCTGCATTCAGGGCAGATCCGATCCTCGCCGTTCCTGGGGAAACAGGGACAAAGCCCTGGAGTGATGCACTCTAGCTCCCTGCACCACCCACTCTCCTGACAGCTCCAGAAGCCTGAAGCGTCCGCAGGTGGTGATCACATATGTTCACAATCTCAGAGCCAATTCCTAAATCGCAAAAGTGCCGAGCATCCCATGTTTTTTGGTGGTTTGCAGTGAGCTTCCTGGGCTGCCAAACCTGCCCTGACTGCACGGACCGGAAGCTATTAGAGCCCTTACCTGCCCCACTTAGTGTGAATATTTACATATTTCATTGCAGAAACATTAATGTGCTTGATTACAAGGTGCTGCCCCATTCCCTGCCAGAAGAATTAGGTGATGCCCTGATTTGCTTTTCTAAAAAAATTCTGAATTCCAAAACGCATCTGATGTCAGGGGTTTAGGCAAGAGATTGTTGACATGTGACTAAGCTTGCTCTTCTCATTTGGTCCTCCGTTTGGTTTTGGTCTCATATTTTTAGTAATTACAGAGGACCTTGGCCTATTAGAACAAGAAGGGGCCTCAGAGAACAGCGGGCCTGGAGGTTCTTAATCAGGAGTGGGTGTCAGATTCTAACAGGTGACACCTGGGTGCCCGTGGGTTTTTTTTTTTGGTTTTTGGATTTTTGTTTTTTGAGACAGTGTCTCACTCTGTTGCCCAGGACAGAGGTCAGTGGTGTGATCTCAGCTCACTGCAACCTCTGCCTCCCAGGTTCAAGTGATTTTTGTGCCTTAGCCTCCCGAGTAGCTGGGATTACAAGTGTGCACCACCAGGCCCAGCTAATTTTTTTATTTTTAGTAGAGATGACGTTTCACCTTGTTGGCCAGGCTGGTCTCAAACTCCTGACCTCAAGTGATCCTCCCGCCTCGGCCTACCAATGCTTGGGTTATAGGTGTGAGCCACTGTGCCCAGCCAGCACCTGTGTTTTTACAAAGTTCCTGGTGTCTCTGACCGCTACTGAGGTAGCCCATTTTACAAGTGAGAGAATGAGGCCCCAGAGGGCATGTGGATTCCAAGGCAGAGTGAGTCAGAAGCAAAGCTGAGTAGAAGTTCTTCAGGACTTAGGCCTCAGGCCTTGGCCCTCCAACTTCCAATCAGCTCCCTCCTCTGCCAGGTTTTGGAAGGATGGAAAGGGGAAACCAGGAGACCCACCATCAGAGCCTGAGCTTGGTGGTAAAACCAGTCAAGCTCTGCTCCTCTGCCCCCTGGCTGGCCTTTCCACTGCCACAGTCTCTGCCCGCTATCTCACAGCCTCCTTCTTTGCCCAGGTTTGAACTTCTCACTTGCCTGATTCAGCTTTCCCACCTTCTTAAGCTATAAAACCCCAAACAAAAGGTCATCACATGAGGCAGTTTAAGGGCATATTTGCCAGGAAACTGTCCAAAGCTGACCTAATCTCTCTAGTAGGCCTCAGTGTCCTCATCTGTAAAACAGGTGGGAGCTGACGCCTTTCTGTGGCTTCCCCTCCTCCCACCACAGCCAGAGGGGCAGTGTTAGGGAGTGTGAGAAAGGGTGTGGAAACTGAGGCCTAGACAAGTCAAGTCACTTGCCTGAGGTCACAGGCTCCTCGGCCCCTCACCTTCCATCAGGGGTCCCTCCCTGGCACCCACTTTCTGCCCGCCCTCTGCTCCTCCATCATCTCACCTCAGGTTCTCAGAGAGACAGGCTGTGCAGCAGAGAGCCCTGGGTTCCTTTGGGTCCTGGCAGACGGTGGGAGGGCACCCAAAGGGAAACTCATTCTCATCAGGGGCCGGGCGGGGGCTGCTGCCTGAGCTGGAGGCCATCTCAGGATTCCAGGCTGGCCAGAGGGCCCGTCTAAGTTCCTCCAGGGCAGGGGACCAGCTCCTTGGAGTCCTGGCCTGGGCTTCACTCTCTGGTGAGTAGGAGTCTCTGATGACTTTATCTTCTTCTCTCTGGCTTGTGTGGTTCAACGTCACAGCTGAGTCACAGCAGGGATGGAGCAGGAATTACCCTTTGTGGTGATAAAAATCCCCTGGATGGGGACTGAAGGCTTTAGGAGTGTCCAGTCATTTTTTTATTTTAGAGTCAGAAAAAGCAAGAGAGCAAGTCAGAGAAAATGAACCATGTCACAGACTCTCAGAAAGCACAGTGAGAGTTCCCCTGGCTGAGAATCACAGGCTGCCGTTGGCTTCCCCCACCTCCCTGGGCACATTGGAGGAGGGCACCACAGCTGGCCCCTGGTCTGTGTTCTCTGGCACCTCCGAGCAGCCTGGAATTCTCAGTGGGGGTGCTGACCTTCCTAGTGGAAATCCCCAGGGTGTTAGAGGCAGGTCCAAAAGTTTAAGTTCTAGGCGCTTTTGCGCTGCTCTGTTCAGAGTGTCTGGGTAACCTCAAGAAGTCACTTCCTCACAGTGGGATTGGATGACCCATTCTGTAAAAAAGAAGTTGCAACAGGTGGCCTCTGAGCTCTAAAATTCTGGGACCCTATCTCGCTTGGGACTGAGGCAACCAGAAGGAGCAGGAAGGCCCCTGATGACCCAACTCCTCATGGCATTCTGAACAGTCATGGTGACAACACCGTGACTCTCCTCCTTTGAAATCCAAGGCCTTAGGACCACAGACTCCTCAGGGCCCCCCCCATCACCCCACTCAGGAAGTCATAGGTGGCTACATGCTCAGGTCAGGCGCCACTGCGTCGCTGCCTCAAGGAGAACAAAGCACTAAACAAATACAAGATCCACGTTCGCAGGAAAAGTTCAGCTTGGGAACGATGGCTCCTGCATGTCTACTGTGTGCTGGGCAGCAGTTTATGAGCAAGGCATTCTTCTGCAGCCATATATACCTTCAGAGAAGCAAGATGCCTGGTCCAAAGGCACACAGCTCCTCTGGTGGTGGAGTGGGATTCACACCAGGGCTGTGGGGCCCCAGGCTCTGTGTGCCTGGGATGGAGATCAGAGTACTCAACTCTTGCTTCATCTATCAAATGGAGAAGATGATCCCTACACATCTTTCCATCCTGCTTGGCTGCTACAGAGGTTTTGCAAATTTTCATGGTGGTTTCAAATCACGGGTTTTAAGGTCAGACAGAGCTGAGTTGGGATTCTGGGTCCACCACTTACTAACGGTGGCCCCTGGGACAAGGTCCTCTTAACTTCCCTGAAGCTCATATTCTGCATCTGTAAAATGAGATAATCATGCCTATTTCACCCAATTGTTGTGATGACTAAATAAGATAGTGGGTCAAAGTGTGGCGTGGTGTGTAGCCCAAGTGAAGTACTTGAAAGGCTTTGACATTTGGTTCAGATGATGACTACAGGCCTTCCAGCTCCTCAGAGAAAAGGATTAAAGTGGTGCATTACGCTTATACTGTGTTTTCACATCTCTCAACTGGAGCCTCAAAGGTTGGCAGGGCAGGTCATCTGACCCAAGATACATTAAATTGCCCACCTGCCATGGTGTAATACTGGGGCTGCCACAGGCTGGTAGCAAAGAGGGCACGCATGGCATCTTATGGCTGCAGTGTACATCAGAACCTCCACCCGTATAGCAAACGACCTCCAGACCTGCGTCAAGACTATCAGAAGACACTCCCTTTAACTGTGTACCCCACACTCACAAACTTTCCTGCAGCCCTATCTGTTCCCTCCTTCCCCTGCTTTGGGATAAAGCAGGCACCCAAGACTTATCTCCCCATCTGTGGGTCTCTTCTCCGTCCTTTGGCCTCAATACCACCCTCTACCTGCTCATTCCCACGGACATCAAAATGTGCCCAAGCTGCTCTAATAAGAAAAGGGAAAAATAACTAGTACTACTTTTGGGTGCTGTGTTACGTAATTTTACAGACATCATCTCATCTAATTTTCACTCTATGAAGCAGGTATTGCCATCATCATCCCCATCCTACAGATGAGAAAACCGAGGCACAGAGAGGTTAAGTGACTTGCTCAAGGTCTCACAGCTAGTGAGTGGGGACTCCTGAACCCAGAGCCAGTCCTCTAACCACACCTGCTTTTAAAGCACTCTTTATGCTCGTCTCCAATTTCCACATTTACTCTCTCTCCCCACTTAACGGTAGAACTTCTAGAAAATATTGTCTATACAGGCACCTGGATCGCCAGGGAACCATCTCTCCAAGTGTATATGAATGTCGAGGACTCCAAATGCACTGGGCCTGTCCCAGTTTCTATCCAACCAGCTTTCCTGCCAGCACCTGACCCGACTCCCAGCCCTTCCTTCCGAAATCCCTTTCTTTCCCCGGCTTCCCGCACCCTCTGGGGGGAATTCCCCCGCGTCTCTGGTGGCTCCTTATCCGTCTCCTTGACCCCTTTCTCTTCTACGCTGAGCCTCCATCGGCTCCATCCACGAAGAGTCTCTGCGTCGCGTGTCCCCATTTCCCACTCGTCCTTCGGGGCGCCCCTGCACCAGACCCAACTCCCCTGGGAAGTCTCCGTGGGCCGCCCCATGATGAGGCTGGGCGCCCCGCTCTGTGATTCCTCACGCCCGCCGGCGCCAGCACAACCCCGGCCGCCCGGCTCCGCAGGTCCGGTTGCCTGTCTGAGTCCCCAGCCCCGTCCGTGAGCCTGCCCAAGGGCGGGGACTGTCGCGTCGCCACCTCCACAAATCCAGTTGCGAGCGCAGCGCTGGGAGACGGGCAGCGCCGGAGGCTGCGGAAGGAGGAAGGAGGGCCCGGGGCCCCGGGGCGCCCGCGGCGGGGCTGGGAACAGAGAGTCCGGGGGCGGGCTCTGCAGCCGAGGTTCCAGGTCCCCGGCCGCGCCCGGGGAGTCCCCGCCTCAGCGAGCGCGAGCTGGAGCGGGGCGTCCAGGGCGAGCAAGGGGGCCGGGGAGCCGCCCTGCGGTCCTGGGGCCGGGGTGCAGGGCAGGCGCCGCCTCTGCCACCGCCTCCCCGCGGCCCCGCCCGAGGCTTCCGGTGGAGTGTGGAGGCCGCAGCCGCGCAGGCGGAAACCGGGGAGGCAGGGCCGGGGCCGGGGCGAGCAAGCCCCATGCGGGGAAACTGAGGCTGAGGCCCGGGTCTGCGGCGCCACGGGCACTGTGCGCCCACTGTTAACTGACATGCGTGGACGCCGCTCCTCTGCGTGAGGGGCTCCTGGCACCTGGTGCAGCACCTGCGCGTGTTTAGTGCTCAGTAAAATGCCCCCTGAAAATACAAACAAAATCCGGGAATTGGAGCCCCCACCCTGGTCCCCTTGCCTACCCGAAATCCCAGTGGTGAAAAGGTGAAGAGCAGTAAAACCCGAGTCTTACCCTTCTTGGATTTCTCCAGAGATCCTAGCACAGTGCCAGGCTCGCCCAAGCTTATTGGGTTGGAGCAATTGAGGAGGAAAATAAATATTAAATATTAATAAATTAACTTTGAACCAAAGTCGCAGAAATAATCATAGTGAGCAAAGGAGCAAGCAACCTCCCCAGCTTAGTTTAGATTGCTCTCAGCTGCTGAGCTTATCTTACATTTCAGGCTAAGTTGTAAACTCCGTTTAGATAAAAAGCAGACCCAGCACGGTCTCCTCCTTCGGATGTAAGACATCCAAGCATATCTTTGTACCTGCAGCCCACAAGCATATTTCTGTAAAATCCTATTTTTCCTCCCCAGTTACAAGTCCTGGGTACGTAATAACCAAGTAGGCAAGGTATGTTTTCTCAAGGTTGTAAAACGTGTCACAAGTCAATGATTAACTGTCTTTGTTTAAGCCTATTTCCTGCCTTGTCTTCCCTGCAGAGAAAATATATAAGCAAGGTATTTTCTTTGCTTGAGGCTGGCGGCCATTACTAGCAGTAAGGCCACTGTCAGCCGGAGCTCCAATAAAGAGGTTCTCTTGTGTCTCTTGATCTCTCTGTTCTCCGTTCGAATTTCCACAACACAATCAGTAAAGTGATAGTACTAAGTGGTTCCAGGCACTGTGCTTTTACAAACCGGGTATTTTAAGGAATCGTTTCTGTTTTTGTTTAAACACACACACAGTCGCTAAGTCCTTATGAATATATAGTAATCAAAATAGTGATGGAACTTAGTGTTAGGGTAGAATTTTAGATTAAAAGCTACAAACGAACTTTATTTTTGCAAACTACCAATTTGACAAAGGCTCCTTCTCTGTCAGATGTCTTATCTTAGTAGGACTGATGGAGGGAGGGGCGAGGCTGCCCACCTTGTTGGTTTGGTTTTAACCCCTCAAAGGCACCTGTTAAATCTCTTTATGTGTTAGGATCCCTTTTTATATCTTGACTCTCAACTGGATTGTAAGAGCAGAGAACTATCTTTTCCTTGTGTTTTTTAACCTGGCATGACTGTAAGTCTCTCACTTATTGGAGGCAGAGCTGCTGTCCTCCAACTTCCACTAGACAGGCCGAAGCTGCAGGACCCCAGGTACTCTAGTGAAAGTAGGACCTCAGAGGGGCCCACCTGGGAGGGATATGCTGCTTGTGGACAAGCAGAGGATATCAAGGGCCTCTAACAGAGAATTTCTGCAATCTATGGGAGATTGACCAGATGTGGCCTCTGTGAAAAAGGTTCAAAGAGTTAAGTGTCTGAATTAAAAATTAATGGACTCTGAGTCAATTAGTCTGATGGTTTTCCTACCATCAGAAAACATTTATGTGTCGTTGACCTTGCCTTTTCCTGGGTATTGTGAAGTTAGAAATAACGTTCTAGCAAAAATGTGGAAAGAAATCTGGGCTTGTTTGTTGAAGGGAGTTCCTAAGTCTAGTGATTTTTCCCTAACTCACAGACATTCATATTTTAAAAAAAGAAACAAAGCAACTCTGAAGTTATTTGAATTCTAGGCACCAAGAAATCCCTGAGGTTTTTCTAGTTGCTTATGGGACTGGCCACTTTGAAGGTGCAATGGAGATTTCAGTTTCTGATGGAAGTGCTAATGACACTCATGGTCAGGCAATGTGATTCAGGGGAAGAGCTTGGCAGATGGACCCTTTGATAGGGACATGCTCTAAGATGCCAATGATGAGGAAGACATTAATAGTAGCCAGCCTACTGCCTCTCTTTGCCATCTGTAGCTACCCATGTGTCCTGTTCTGAGAGACTGGTTTTTCTGTGAGGCCATTCTTTCCTTCATGGACTCTGGAAACAAAGACTCTTCCAAAGGTGGGCACACTGCACAGGGGCCTTTTGAAGAAAAGTTTCTCGAGGATTTGAGGCCTATAAAAGCCACTCTCTTCTGTCCCACCCACCCCTTCCTCTCTGCCCGAAGCCAGTGTAAGTGAAAAGAGCAGGCAGTCTGACCTCACTCTCTTCATGTGCCACATCCTGTTTTCAGATTAATGAGCTCATTTGCTGGAAATTTACCAAGGGAAATAGTTTAATTTTGGAAAGTACCAAAAACTTATCTGCAGTCATTCAGCTTAATTTGGGGGGCTCTTGACATGGAGGGGCATCACCGGAGGACCTCTGAATGCCCAGGGAACAGCAAGGCAACAGAAATTGAAAGCTGAGCCCGGTGAGGCTGAACCTGACTCAGAAACGAAAGAAAATCTTTTGGAGGCCACTCATGTCTACCCAGTTGAATTTTTTTTTTTCTAAAAATAACTTTAAAAAGAGAAATAGTTCATCTGGCCAAGGCCTCATATCTGGTGTTCTGACCATGGAGCCATGACTGAGGAACAAGAAAATGAACACAGGGAAGTGGGCAGCGTTTGAGCCTCAGCCCTTTCCCTTCTTGTCCATGTATTAATATGTTTGGCTTGTTCTAAGAGGCATGGAAAGGCTTTCAGCCTCCAGTTTCCCCCTAATCCCTTAGCTATCTACCCCTTGACATCGAAGTTGCCTGCCTAACCTAGTAGCCTTCTGAGCTTGTGGCTCCTGCAGCCAGGAGGATTCTAGATAATTACAGATCTGTGAGCCATTCTGCAGTGGAGATGATGAGATGATAGAGCACAAGTGATGTGCCCCCTAGACTTTGCCTCTAAGCATCCAGCCACCTCCTGGCCTGCACTGTTTCCCAGAGCAGCAATTTATAATCCATTCTTTTTTTTTTTGAATTTATTTATTTTACTTTAGGTGCATACTATATCTGGCATTTCTAAGCAGAATGAATGGAACACGTAAGTGAATCCAGTCGGCTAAAGGCAGCCATTTGGGCAGGCTCCTGTTTGTCAACAGCCCTTAAATGTGGAGCCCAGAATGGTTATCACTTCCTCAACCCCAGTCAGCCCTTGGTGCCTTCTTCTCATTGTCAGCAGCGTGCCTTGTCTCTGTCATACGGCTTGTGTTCAGTAAAAACAATTAGTGAACAGCTTTCCTGTTAGTATCATCTTAATCTGCTCTGATAACTTCTGATTCCTGAACCAGGAAATTTAATTAAACAGAGGATTACAAGCTGTCAGCAACCTATCAGATTAGAAGACCAAATGGTACTGGGTTCTTCAATCCAAATTCAGTGTCTCCCTGTGGTACCTTACATAGAACTGATATCAGCAACAAAACAAAGAAATAAAACATGATCTTATAAAAATGACAGCATGTCACGTGTACTTTTTGCTACGGTCTGATGATTAAAAATGCCTCCAATTTCCTTCTGTTAATCTCCATCTTGGTTCTTATGACATTTATTATGACCAGCAATTTTTTTCTACCACAGAATTATGAAAACACGAAATTGTAGGAATATATGAAAATGTGTATAGGAATATATGAAATTAGGCTAATTAAAACCATGAAAGTAAAGCTGTATCTGATTTCATTGTTGTTTCCCTTGGCTTAGCATGATGCTAGGTACATAGGAGACATCAATAAATATTGATTCAATAAATGACTAATATGCAACACGCTATTAATAAAAATTTGTACTTGTGGTAACAAGAGTTAATGATTTCTCCACCATCAGAAAACATTTATTAAGTGTCTTTGACCTGGCCTTTTCCTGTGTGTTGTGAAGTTAGAAATAGCATTCTAGCAAAAATTTGGAAAGAAACCTGGGGTTGTTTGTTGAAGGGAGTTTCTATGTCCAATAATTTTCTCTATCTCAGGAGATTTCCAGAATTTAAGAAAAGAAACAAAGCACCTCTGAAGTGATTTGAATTGTAGGCACCAAGCAGTCCCTGGGGTTTTTCTAATTAATTGGTTATGCACTGTGAAGATGAAATGGGGATTTCAATTTCTGATGGAAGTGCCAATGACATTTATGGTCAGGTGATATGGCAGATGGACCCTTTGATAGGGACATGCCCTAAGATGCTAATGATGAAGAAGGCATTGATACTAGCCAGCCTACTGCCTTTCTTTGCCATCTCTGGCTACCTAGCTATCCTATTCTAAGAGACTGCTTTTGCTGTGTGGCAATTCCTTCTTTCATGGACTCTGGAAACAAAGACTCTCCCAAAGGTGAACATGCTGCACCAGGGCCTTTTGCTGGGCTACAGAATTATTGCTCTTTCTTCATACTCCTCTTTGTGAGGCTTAGGTTCCCTGGACACTGGCTAGTACAGAACAAGAATAACTCTGTGTTCGAGCTCAACAGCTGTCAACATCTGGCTGAGAATGGCACAGCGTGGAGGTCCCCATCTCACTTTATCTTGAGGACTCAGTGTAAGAGAGAAAAATCAAGGAGTGAGGAAAGCTGTTACTCAGACATCAGAAGGTCCTCTCTGATGTTGGAGGACCATGGGGGAAAGTTCCTTCCATCCTTAAACCTTACTTTTTCTTACCTGCAAAGTGGGAGAATGACTTCAGAGGAATCCTTCAATGTGAACCATTTAATTCTTTAAACTTTAATCATTCAATCCCTGCTGCTGGGGAAGGGGCACAGTTCTCCCACCTGTCAAGGGGCAGTTCTCCCCATCTGCCCTTGGGGTGGTACCAGCGATCCCTATAGTGGACTCTGGAAGCTTCCACTAGAGGCATGCTGTTTTTGGACTCCAAACATTTTGTTTTTTGTTTTCTTCAAGTGAAGCTATGTGAAAAACCTCCTCTGATGGATTTTCTTTCAGAGCTCAAGCCAAACGAATTCCCAGCACAAGCCAAGGCTTGGGAGCAAGAATGTGTGGCAGGAGCAAGAAGCTAAGAACCAGGGTGCAGCCCTTACTCTCAAAGAATGCCACGGCTGGGGGCCGGGAGGGTTGTGAAAATGGAGTTCATGTTTGCTCATCTCTTCTGACCTCCTTGTCTTACGAAAGGGGAAATGCGGACCCAGAGAGGGAAATGAACTTGCACAGTCAGTCCAAGGTCCAGAAGCCTTTTCCTCTGTGTTCTGATGCCCTGATGTCTTAGTAATATCCTGTCCTTTTATTCCTGCACTTGTTTCTCCTTGGATATCTCTCCATGAGACTGAGTTTCCTGAGGGCCAAGAAGCAGGGCATAGACATTTCTGTAGGCTCCTTTGCGCCTAGCCTGCATCTCGTACACAGTGGGGGCCCAGTAATGATCTATGAAGAGGGACTTCTTTGCCATCATAAGAGGATTCAGGGATACCAGGAAATATTAACCCTGCCTTTCACATCTGTGAGTTACCCAGATAGATGTATTTAATAAATATGTGTTTAGCTTCTACCATGAGCCTTTTTTTTTTTGAGACAGAGTCTCACTTGGCTGTCCAGGCTGGACTGCAGTGTTGTGATCATGGCTTACTGTAGCCTTCAGCTCCTGGGCTCAAGTGATCCTCTCACCACACCCTCCCAAGCAACTGGGACTACAGGCATGCACCACCATACCTGGCTAATTAAAAAACAAAAACAAAATAAAACACTTTTTTTTTCCAGAGACAGGACTCACTACGTTACCCAGGTTGGTCTTCAAACTGCTTCGGCTTCCCAAACTGCTGGGATTATAGGCATGAGCCACTGTTCCCAGCCCTTTTTGTAAATTTTAAAAAGAATTCTAGCATATATATCTAGCAACACTTTCTGGAGATCATTTTCTTAATCATTTCAGATCTGTACTTGTAACATTTTAAAATCCAAAATTAAATAGATAAGAAAAGCCATTCTGTCTAACTGCCATCTTTGGTTACTATCTTCTGTAACCAGTGCCCAGCTGCACAGCCAGAGAGCTGTGGGAGGGCCCATGGCTCTCTCTGGCCCCTGTGATTGCTGAAACTGGAACTGCCTGCGGAGGCCTGGGGCCCTGGCACCAGCTCCTGCCTAGTCCTGCTTCTCCTTTCACAGGGAACATGTCTACACACCAGCTCTCCTGAGCAGTCTTGGAATCCCTCCAAGGGAAGCCCTGGACGCTGGCCAGGAGGGAGGGTGCCCCTGGGAAGGACACATCTATCAGGAAGCAGAGACTGTGGCAGGCAGGCACACACACACACATGCTCACAGGATGGCTGGCTCATCCAAAATTTCAAGAGAAATTGGAAAACTGGATTTTTATGTGAAATGTCTTGATTTTTAGAACACCCTATAAGCCAAAAAATAAACCCAAACCAAATGAGCATCCCCATGAACTGTGTCTATGGGCCACTGTTTGTGACCTCTCGTAGAGCCTGGCACTCCATAAACACAACAAAAGCAGATGTGTGAACGTGCCCACATGTAACTCACCTGGGCTGTACACATCGTTCATCCAGATGTGAACTCTGCACACACATAATAGAGACCTTTATTGGACATTGACACACACATAGTATCTCCTGGGATGTGGTTTTAATATTTGCACTTTCCAGCTAAGGAGACTGAATGTCAGAGAGAGCTCTAAGATCATGTCAAAATCTAGGCTGCCTGACCACAAAGCCGGTGTTCTGAACCGCCGCACAAACCACTACCCAGATGCCTGCACTCTGAATTAACATTGCCTGTTACTTTGCATCCTTCTCTAAACTAAGCTCTACGAGTTTAGAGACTGTGTTTCATTTGCTGGTGCATCCCATCACCTGGTACTGTGCCCAGCAGAGTATAGAAGGTGCTCAATATGTACTGGTGGGATTGTACCTACTGGCTCATACAAATATGTACAGACAGGGCATGCATTTAAACCCACATAACCCCACCATGCTGAAGAACACGCGCACACTGATGTTCCCACATGCACACCGCCCACCTCCATCTCCCACCCCCTACCAAGGTATTGGACCCTAAGCTGGTGCAGCCCAAGTTTCCCCTGCCAGCCCCTTGCCAGCCCCTTGCCAGCCTTGCCCAAAGCCTTCAGAAATAGTTTCCTGGAAATCTAGAGGCGGCTGTGGTGTTCTTTTTCCTAACTCAGGAGACAACTCAGCAGTTTTGTTTTTCAAAGTCTGGGACTCATAAACCTGGAATCCTTTCTTCATTTTTTCCACTAGAATTTTCCTTGGCCTGTTGCCTTCCCCCAGCGCCTTGGCTAGGAGGTTACACTTGGAGCGCCCTCTGCCGGGCACTGTCCTCCCAACCTTGTGGGCAGTTGCAGAGGGGACCTGCTCCAGGCTCCTTTACAGAAGGGAACCTGAGTCAGACAGCAGAAGTGGGGAGAGGTTAGAGGATGTGGGCTCATTCCAAGTGTGTGCCAGTGTTATTACCAGTAAAGGGTCTTTTGTGAATTTTTTTTTTACGTTTTTGAAAATAAAAGAATAAATAGATTCCAGAGCTCAGATGAAGGCCCTCTGCTCTCCCGAGGGCCTCTATGTGGGGCAGATGACACAGATTTGGGAAAATCACCTAATTCAACTTTATCCTTCAGTCTCCATCACATTTAATAAGTGAGGAAACTGAGACACAGAGAGACATAGGGGGAAGAGTTGGGAGGAATATTTATTGAAAGGCTGCTATATGCATTTCAAGGTCTGGGATTTATAAGGTATACTTACAAATCTTTATCATTTCATCTTGACAAGTAACCCTGTAGGGTAGGTTTCCATTTTACAGATTAAGACAGAGGCTCAGTGAGGTCTCTCAAGATCAGAAAGGGAAGGGGGAAGAGCTAGAATTTGAATCCAAATCTTCTTTTTCTTGGCTTCGTAGCCTCCTGGATTTTTTCCATTTGGCTGCAGGTCTGAGTTCAGTGGGGCCCAGCGGGGAGCCTTTATGGCTGGACTCATCAGAGGCCAGAGTTCCTTGGTCCTGCTGCCCAGAGAGGCAAGACCTTCTCCTGAGATGCTTCCAGAGAGCAGTCTTTTGGGGTCACAGTCTTTGGGGGACACAGAGGAATGGGTCAAGCAGCCTCACCAGGACTCAGAGCTGGGAATAGCATCCTGGGACTGGCAGCTATGCCAAGGGCCCTTAACTAACAGTAAAAAAAAACAGGATCTAATCCCTTTATCAACCAAACACATGAGAGGCTCCAAAGGGCAGGGATTTTTCTGGAAAAGAAAGCAGGTCCTAAAATGTTTTGTTTTGTTTTTCTTCTTAATGGAACCCTACACTTCACCAAGAGTTAAGTCACTACCCTCCCTAATCCATCCTCCATCCCGCAGCGCTGTCCAGAAACTTTCAAAATGTCTCACTTCCTGCAGGAAAAAATCCAAACCCTTTATCTTGCTCATTTTTGGTCTGGCTTGGCCTTATCTTCCACTTGTCTCATTTAAGCAAACTGCCTAAGGGTCTCTGTCTGCACCTCCCTTGAGTCCCACTGCTGGGTGTTTGCTCACATTACTTCTCCTCTTGGAAATAACTTCATTTTGGTGTATCCAAACCTTAGTCATTCTTCCAGACCCAGCTCAGGGGGTACCTTCCCCATGGAGCCTTCTCCACTGCAGGCAGCAGAAATGATTCTGCCTTGTACTTGTCTTGTGGGCACATGTTGTAGTTCCCCTAATAGACTGAATTCCTTAAGAAACAGTGTTGGGCCGGGGGCAGTGGCTCGTGCCTGTAATCCCAGCACTTTGGGAGGCCAAGGTAGGCAGATCACGAGGTCAAGAGATTGAGACCATTTTGGCCAACATGGTGAAACCCTGTCTCTACTAAAAATACAAAAATTAGCTGGGTGTTGGTGCCTGTAGTCCCTGTTACTTGGGAGGCTGAGGCAGGAGAATCACTTGAATCTGGGAGGTGGAGGTTGCAGTGAGCCAAGATGGTGCCACTGCACTCCAATCTGGGCAAGAGAGCAAGACTCCATCTCAAAAAAAAAAAAAAAAACAAAACGTGTTGGATTCATCTTTGATTCCCCTATATGGGTATGAGTGTGTGTGTGAGTGTGTGTGTGTGTGTGTGCACGCACACACACATGGTAATGTCAATGGTAGTTTGAAAAGAAGAAACATAGTGAGCTTTATCTCATAGTAGCATATGCTAGCCACCCAAAAAATCTTAACGATGAGAGATGGGCACCATTTTAGACAAACAAGACAAAGGAGAGGTGGCTCTGCTCATATTAGCTTCAACTCCCAAAGGTGGTGTGGGCAAGGAACGCTGTTCACATGGACTAGAAGCAGGCCATGCACAAGAGAGGTGATGTGAAAGGCCTCTTAGGTTCGTCCAATGGGGGAGGGTGACAAACTGAAGGCATTGCTGGATTCCTAGGGCAGCAGAAAGAGTGAAAAATGGGATACACTGCGGTGCAATGAGTATGGAATGGTGAGAGGTCCTTAGAGACCGGGGGCGTGGCCAGGTGCGGTGGCTCATGCCTGTAATCCCAGCACTTTGGGAGGCCGAGATGGGTGGATCACCTGAGGTTAGGAGTTCGAGACCAGTTTGGCCAACACGGTAAAATTCCATCTCTATTAAAAATACAAAAATTATCCCAGCATGGTGGCACATGCCTGTAATCCTAGCTACTCAAGAGGCTAAGGCATGAGAATCGCTTGAACCTGGGAGGCGAAGGTTGCAGTGAGCTGAGATCAGGCCACTGCACTCCAGCCTGGGTGACAGAGCAAGACTCGTCTTTAAAATAAAAAAAAGAAGAGAGAGAGAGATTGGGGGGGATGTCTAAAAAGTCCATGGATATGCCCATGAAAGAGTCCGCTTTAAAGCCTTGAAAGCCATCTTATGGTAGTACTGGTCAAGTAAGTGCTCCTCTTCCCCTTTCTTCTCCCTTTCTTCCCTCCCAATCCCTCTAGTGCTGGAGAGGTTAGAAGTCACAGCTTGCACAGCAATGTGAATATAGTCAACAGTACTGAAATGTACACTTGGAAGTAGTTAAGACGGTAAATTTTATGTTATGCATTTTTAATTTATTACAATTTTAAAGAAAGAAGCAGTCACACTAAGAAGCATTAGTAAGCTGAGAAGGAAAGTTCAGGGAAAGAAGCAGCTGGCCATGACACTATTCCCAGCTGTAGGGGTCCCACCTGCAGCAAGCCCTGGTTGGGAGAGAAGATTGTATTTTAAATCAAGTTGGGAATTTTGCTTTTGTAAGGGACTGAACATCTAACTTATGAATAGAGTTGTTAGGTGACTGAAGTAATCATAGGACTTTTTTTTGAGACAGAGTCTCGCACTGTCACCCAGGCTGGAGTGCAATGGTGCAATCTCTGCTGGCTGCAACCTCCACCCACCGGGTTCACGCGATTCTCCTGCCTCAGCCTCCTGAGTAGCTGGGATTACAGGCGCACACCACCACACTTGGCTATTTTTTTTTGTTTGTATTTTTACTTGAGACGGGGTTTCACCATGTTGGGCAGACTGGTCTCAAACTCCTGACCTTGTGATCTGCCCGCCTCAGCCTCCCAAAGTGCTGGGATTACAGGTGTGAGCCACCACGCCTGGCTGATCATAGGACTGTTTAGTTCCTAAGAGTGATCACAATAGTCATAAGATGCTTGAGTTTTCCTTAAAGGGCACAAAAAGGACATCTCTCCCTTCCCTTTGAATAAATCTTTATAGGGCACTGGAAGACAAAATAAAGTTGACTTATAAGTATGCACAGTGAGTCTTATTTACTTACATTAGCAATTATATTTGCTTTTGTACAATGAGATCTCTTCTTCCATTATATTTTTCTAATTGGTGTTGTTTGCCTCTATTGCATCTTCCAAAGCAACTAAAACCCTGGGCTCACCGCAGATAAAGGCACTTAACCATTACCTGAAAGATCAGCTGTGTTTCAGGCTTTAAATCCTTAACTCCTCGGGATTCTCATGTCCACAGGTTGAAGGACTCAATATCAATATGCCTTTTTTTCAAGTTCTTGTGTGACAATAAAATTATGGTTCTGATGTTCTATTAATTGCCATAGACTTTAATTTATACCTACCAAGTGCCAGGTCTTGTGCTTAGGATACAGAGAGGAACAAGCTACAGCCCCTGTCTGCCAGGAGCTCACAGTGGGATGGAGGGCCACGATAAGCAATCAATGAGAACACTGTGGGTGGCCAGAGCTCCAGCACAGGTGTGTTTACAGAGGACTTACAGGAGCTTGTCCTGAGTGTACCCCTTGAAGCTGGCACTATGTCTGGCCCATGATAAGCTTCCTGTCCCAGGCCATGCACATCCAGGAATTTTTCCTTGCTCAATTCTAGGTCTACTCTGATTGCTTCTTTACTCTTATCATCTCGGCACTTTGCAATTCAGCCTGGTGCTGCAAATATAGGGAACACAAATAATGCGCAGGATACTGACATACAATGTATCTCAGGGCACTCAGAAGAGTTGAAGCTGTGATTTGAACCCATAAAGTTTGACATCTGCTTCTCATCCATAGGCAGTTATTACCTAGTGGCAATCACTGCCTTTGTGACGATCATAGCATTTTCCAGGTTCCTACCTAGTCTTTAAAATGATTCTTTTTAGAGGCTGCATAATAGTTCATGGAATATGCATTCCATCATTTACATGTAATTATGAGTAGTAATTACAATTTCCCCCTTTTGAACTGTTAGTTTATATGTCAGGTTTTTTATATCACACAAAGTGCTTCAATAAATTACAATATATTGCTTTATATCTAATTCTAGATTCATAGTAATTCTAGGCTAAGTCCTACTTGATATCTCCACAAGGATGTCTGAAAGGCTTCTCAAACATTAACGAAGCCCTGACAGAAATCCTTCCTCTCTTCTGAATTAGCATGTGAGAGCTGTGGTAACAAAGTGCCACAAACTGGGTGACTTGAAACAATAGAGATGTATTCTCGCACAAGGTTTGAGGTTAGAAGTCTGAAAGCAAAGTGTCGGCCGGGATGGTTCCTTCTGGCTGGCTTCAAGGGCTGACCCATGCCTCTCTCCTAGCTTCAGTGACATCAGCGGTTCTTTGCCTTCCTCGGTTTGTACCTGCATCACTCCAATTTCTGCCTCTGTCTGTATGCGGCCATCCTCTTGCAGTGTCTATATATTCACATGGGGTTTTCTCTGCGTATCTCTGTGTCTACATTTCACTCTTCTCATAAGGACACCAGTCACATTAGATTAAGAGCCACCCTATTCCAGTGTGACTTCATCTTACCTTAGCTAATTATACATGCAACAACCTTATTTCCAAATCAGGTCCTACTCTGAGGTACTATATATTTGAATTTCAACATATCTTTTTGAGTGGCATAGTGTTCAATCTGTAACATCTTCTTTCCTTGTTTTCCTAAATGTGCACCTTCTCCTGTCTTCCCCCACTGTGTAAATGGCATCTGCAGCAGTGCAAGCCAGGAATCCATGAGTAATCCTTGACTCCTCTGCATTCATCACCCCACCCTGATTCCTTCAGCAAATCCTCTCAGCACCACTTCCAAAACTATCCGGAATTCATCCATTTCTCTTTATCTCCATTTCTTCCTTTCTAGTTTAAGCTATTACCTCTCACATGACAACAGCACCAGTTCCTCACTGGTCTTCCCTGACTGTTCTCTTCTACAACCTGGTCTCACGGCCTTTGGCTTAATACTCTCAACTGCATAGAATCCAAACATCTCACCAGTTCTTACAAAATCCCAGTGATCTGGCCTCTCTCACTTCTGTGATCTCACTGTCCATCACTTGCTTTCTTTGATCCAGCCACGTCAGCCTTCTCACTGTTCCCTGGACCCCTGGGTCTTTATATGCACCAGCCTGGACCTTCACGTGGTTGTTCCTTCTTTTTGAGAGAAATCTCAGCTTAAATGTCACCTTATTTAGTGACATTTGATAGACCTTCCCTAACCATCCAATCTAGAGCAGTCACTGAGTCATTTTCCATCACAGAGCTTTTTAAAAATTCTCTGCAGAAGCCAGGCATGGTGGCTCACGCCCGTAATCTCAGCTCTTTGGGAAGCCGAGGCAGGCAGATCACTTGAGGTTGAGTTTGAGACCAACCTGGGCAACACGGTGAAACCCCATCTCGACTAAAAATACAAAAATTAGCCAGGCATGGTGGTGTGCACCTGTAGTCCCAGCTACTCAGGTGGCTGAGGCAGGAGAATTGCTTGAACCTGGGAGGTGGAGGTTGCAGTGAGTTGAGATCACATCAGTGCACTCCAGCCTGGGCAACAGAGTGAGACTCTATCTCAAAAAAAAAAAAAAAAAAAATCCTCTGCAGAGAATTTAGTAAATATATTATTTCCCCTCTTTATGTAGGTATTTATTGTCTTTTTCCTCAATTATAACATAACCTCCAGGAGAGCAGAGACTTTATCTTGATTACACCATCTAGAACCGTGCCTGGCATGCAGGAGGCACTAAATAAATATTTATTAAATGAATAATTAATCTGCCACAGAAGATCTTTGTGTACAAACTATTTTTTTTCCTTTTGGGAATTTATATAAATCATTCAAAAGGAGAAGGATTACTGGATCAAGAAATATAAACATACTTTGGCTCTGGAAATGCACTGTCGAATTGCTTTGCGGAGAGGTAAGATCAGTTTTCATTTGTTGGGCAACCTTTCAAATCCCAAGTGCCAAGATAGTGATTTCTGGTATGTAGGGGAGGGGGGAAGGCAAAGAGAAAGGGAGGAGAAAAAGGAAGGATGGAGGTGGGGGAGGGCAGGCACAGGCCAAATCAGAGCTGCTGTTCCTGGTGGGTCAAGGGAACTAAAAGCAGCAGCAGCAGTAATCAACCAAGCAGGCCCACACTCCACAGCATCTCAAAGGCCCATGCAGGGCAGGAAAGATCTGTTGTATGAACTTGGGTCTCGCTACAGGAGCCAGAGTGAGCAGAAAAGTTGACAGGTGCACCTGCTCTTCGGGTTGAAATCCTAAGGGCTGAGTTGGGGGCTAATGCAAAAGTGGGAGTGAAGACACAAAGTGAGGCTTGGATCTGGTACTAAAGGCTCCTTTGCAGAGGCTGTTTCTGGGTTGCACCTCCTCTGATTAGGATATGGGGTCTGGAACAGTATGTTATACAACACCTCTGTCCCTAAACCTCCAGGAACACAGAGGCCTCTTCATGTAGTTCTGCCACTGCCAGGCCCATTCAGCAGCACGCTGGCCCTGTATTCCTTTGTTTCCTGCACGGTTGCTAGAGCAATGGCATAATTTTTAAAAAATTAAATAACATGAATAACATTTGCTAGGAACATTACAAAAAATGTGAAGTTATAAAAAACCCCTAAGAACAAATAAATAGAATCTGAGAATAAATAAATCAGAATAAGATAGTAGTTGAGTAAACTTTATCCAAAATGCTTGGAACCAGAAGTGTTTCAGATTTCAGATTTTTTTCAGATTTCGGAATATCTGCATATATATAATAAGATATCCTGGGGATGGGAGCCATGTCTAAATACAAAATGCATTTATGTTTTATATGTACCTTATACGCATCCACTGAAAGTAATTTTATACAATATTTTAAACAATGTTATACATAAAACAAAGTTTGTGTTAAGTACTTATGTGTGGAATTTTCCATTTGTGGTGTCATGTTGGTACTCAAAAACTTTCAAAGTTTGAAGCACTTCAGATTTTGGATTTTCAGATTTGGGATGCTCAACCTGTAACTACAAAATGATGGTAATTAGAAGAAAAAAAAGAAAAATTATAATCATACAAAAGTAAACAGGATGGCCCATCCCAGACCTATAGAATAAGAACCTGCACTTTCACAAGCTCTTTTTTTTAATTCTGAGATGGAGTCTTGCTTTCTCGCCCAGGCTGGAGTGTAGTGGCGCAATCTTGGCTCACTGCAACCTCTGCCTTCCGGGTTCACACAATTCTCCTGCCTCAGCCTCCCAAGTAGCTGGGACTACAGGTGTCTGCCACCACGCCCAGCTAAAGATGCTTTTGGTTTTTAATGCTATGTTTATATTTGTGCAAGATTCTACATTTTAAAAGTTCTCTCACTTGTTTGATCTTATTTCATCCTTGCAAAAAAATCTGTAAATTGGGTTGGGGGAAATTCTTTCTTATTTTTAAAAGGTAGAACCAAGGCCCAGAGAGTTAAGACAGTTGGAAATCACACTCCAGCTGGCTGCCACAGGTTGTGGGCTCCTGAATTGACACTCAGGTGTTTTTCCTAATCCTTATAACCCTGTAGGGCTGATAATGTTACTTCCACTTTCTAGATGGGCAAATTGAGACTTGATGAGGTTCAGGAACTCTCCCAAGGTCGCAAGTCAGGGCACCTCCTCTGTTTCATAGTTCAATTTCTTACTTCTTCACCATATCACTTCCCCACAATAACTCCTCCTTTCTCCGTCTGTCTCTCACTCACACACACACAACATAGCAAACCAATGAGCCATTTTAATTTAGACACCCAGCATTTAATTAATGAACAGACCACAATTTGGCCTTTTGCCTTCAGAGGTGAAAGGAGGAGGCAAGAATAGGATAATGATGACCAGTCTTGCCCCAAGGCCCCAACAGACTCAGGAAACCTTTCTGCCTTCTCCTCCAACTCTAAGCATATCTCCTTTCTCTTCCTCTTCCTTTACCCTCAGAGAATGAGAGTCTAGTCCTGGCTCTAATTTCCTAAAGGTTCTCTATTTAAAAAAGATATTATTAAGCCAAACAATCCTTTCCTCAACTCCAATTTCTCTTGTCTCATTCAGTTTCAACCCCCTTCCCACCGACCACACTCCCAACACCAACACACACACACACACACACACACACACACACACACGCACCCCTCCAGCCTAACAATAACAACAACAGAACCCTCTGATTTCTCCCATCTCCTCTGCTAGACATGTTAGCCCTGGACCCCACCGCCAGGCTCGGGTCTCTCCTTGCCCTTGCAGGCAAGGTTCCTATTAGGCCGGGAGGAGACACCAGGCTGTGTATAGGAAGGCAGAGAAGCCTGATGCTGTGGATTCTAGCCCCAGCTCTGCTGTAGAACCCTTTTGGTGAGTCCTGGCTCCTCTCTGGGCCTGCTTCCTCATCTGTGAAATGGGGAGGCATTGATGAGATGATCTCTAGGGGATCTTTAAAGTCAATATTTTATGATTCTAAGTAGGATGTTCACAGGGAAAAAAATTATTGAATTTATCACCTATAGTGTGCCAGGGATGTATTACTACCCAACTACAAGTGAACTTTTATTGTGCCAGGCACTGTGCTAATCATTTTATGTGCATTATCTGTACTACCTCATTTGAGCCTTGCAGAAACCCTCTGACTTGGGTATTATTAGTACTTCCATTTTTCAGATGTGAAAACTTTACCATTTTATTAAAGAAGTAGATGTTTTATTGACTATTAAAAGCCTCTCATGAATCACCCAGAAACATCCCTGGAAGGTGGCAGTTAGACTCTGCTCAGATGGCCCCAGCAATGGGGAGCTTGGGGCTGACTCTACTTTTGAACAGCTCTGGCTATAAGAAAATGATTCTTCACAGGGAGTCAAAACCAATGTCTCTGTAACTCCTGCTCATCTCAGTGGTGGGAAGAACTCGGGGCTGACAGGCCTCACACGGGCTTGTGTCCCGGCCCTTCCATTTATCAGCACCGCAATCCCAGGCAATCTGCTCCTCTGGACCTCCGTGTTCACAGTGAAGGAACTGGACTAGATGAGCTCTAGGTCCTTTCTGGTGTGGGCATTTTAGACATGTATAATTTATGACTGTGCATGTAACATACACATATCTGACTATAGTAATGGAAACAGAGAAGGAGTGGGAATCGAGTTCCAAGGAATAGATCAATTTATGCCAATGTGTCGGTCAGGGTGGTGACTCTGCCAGTTGAGAAGGATCCAGAAAGTTCTAGAAAAATTGTTCTCATCTTGTCCTAAAATCCCCCTTCTCTCCCCTTTTTCCCGTCTCTCCTTTTAACTTCTCTCCTTCTTTCTTTCCTTTCTGTTTTTCTCCCTCCCTGCCTTTCTTACTGATTCAGAGGCATAAAGGACTATTTTAATCTCCCAATCAAGGTTAAAGATCATGTCCCTGCTGGCATGTTTCTTTCATCACATTAAACATACAGAATTAGACTCTTTTCAGGAGTAGGGAAAACCTGTGGAAACATGATCCAGATTTGCTCTGTGTCTCTGAGAACCTCCCAAGTTGGCTGTTAAATTCCTGGCTATTGAGACAGAGATTCTCAATTATGAAGTCCATGCATGGATTTTTGGGAGGGGGACCTCTGTCAGGTATGCAGCTGTGAGCCTGGCATGTGTATGTGCATGTTTCTGGGAAAGGGGTCTGTGAAAGAGAAGTATGGCCCTGGACAGCTGGAGTGAGGCCTTGGTGTCCCTGGGAACTGGTCTGGTACTCAGAGCCAGGCTATGGTGTTCTCTGTGTCTCATGTCGTAGAACATCAACATCAGACAAAATGGATCAATACTAAAACAGACTGATCTATAATCATGTTTGAGGAGGATATAAAAATGATAACATTGTCCAAACCACAAAAATGACTACACACCCTTCTTTCCTGGCTAAAGTGAGTAAGTGCTGCTTTTCCTCCCACCTAGAAAAGAAATAAGACACTGGGTCATAGGATTGCCCCTGCTTCCTGAAAGTATCCAATCCAGAGTAAAGTTCCACTTCTTTGAGCCTTCTTCCAAATACTCTATCACAAGTACACACCCTATAATAAGGCTTTTCTAACACCCTCTCACCAAGAAGCCTTATGGCCCCCATAGTGTGTGTTCTCCCTTGTTGCAAAGACTCAGTAAACTGACCTTGTTCAGTTTTAGGTATTCATAGTTGTCTTGATTGGAGGGAATTGATAAGTCTATAGCTTTCATTAGATTCTGAAAAGGATCTGAACATGGCTGGAAAAAATCCTACAACTCATGCTGATCAGTCCCACTTTAAATTCATGACTAGAAACTTCAAGTGGACCCTCAATATGAAGAGGCAAATATATTACAAGTCTTTAGTTGGTTCAGCTTCCCTCTCTTTTAAATAATGATCTCAACCTTCTTTCCTCCCATCATGCCTCCAATCGCTCCTCCCTACCCCCCATCTCAGGTGATGATCTTGCATCCTAGTTCTCTGAGAAAGGGACTTCCACTTACTCTCACCACATCTACCCCTTGCCAGCGTCTGCTGCATGTACTCAGCTTCTCTGCCTACAACCACGAGTCATGGATCAGGGATTAGTATGCTGCCACCCAAGGGCTAAATCCGGCCTGCCTAGTCCACGCCCATTCTTTTCTGCATTATCTATGGCTGCATTTGTGCTACAATAAGAGAATTGAGCAGTTGCAACAGAGACTGTATGGCCCACAAAGCCTAAAACATTTACAGATATTTTAATGCATGCCTCTTTACAGAGTTTGCTGACCTCTGGCATAGGTGAGCTAGTCATGTTCTTATTTAAAGCCAAGTCCTCCACTTGTGCTCCAGATCCCATTCACTCTTACCTCTCCAGGACATTACTCTAGATAGTCTTCTTTCTCTCTCCTGCATCATCAGTTGTTTACTAAGTCATTCCCTTTATAACACAAATGTGTATTTCTTCCATCTTAAACTCTCCTTCACTCTACTTCCCCGAATCCATTTCTTTGCTCCTTGAATAAGTTGTTCATACTCCCTGTCTCCAAATCCTCTCTTTCCATTTACTTTTAAACTCACTTTATTCAGGCTATTATTCCCATTACTCCACCTAACCTGCCCTGTCAGAGTCGCCAATGCTAAACCCAATAGCCAAGTCTTTATCTTACTTCTCTCTTAGCATTTGATACAGTTCAACACTCTTCCTCCCAGTACCTCTTTCTTTTGCTTGGCTTTTTGGGGACCTCATCTCTTGTTTTTTCTTCCAATTCAATGGATCCTCTATTTCTTTTCTCCAACAACTTCATGTTGGAATGCTCAAAAAGTCTATTCTTGGTCTTCTTTTTTCCCCTACTCTGTCTATATTCACATTCTTAGTGATCTTAGCTAGTCTAATGGTTTTAGCATGCTGATGACTCTCAGATTTATATTTTTCAGTCCAGACCTCTCTCCTGAACTCCAGAACGGTATAATCCATTGCCTTCCAGACTCCTTCACTTGGATGTTTAATAGATTTCTTCTAAAACTCAACACATCCAAAACTGAACAGATTCCTAACTCCCCGCAACCTGCTCCATCTGCAGCCTTCCTAATCTTAGGCAACTCCATCTTTCCAGTTGTTCAGTCATCATCCTTGACTCCTCTCTTTCTCTCACACTTATTTCCACTCTATCAGGAAATTCAGTTAAACTTACTATATTAGCCCCTTCAATTAAACCTACTATATTAGTCACTCTTGTTTTACTATAAAGGAATACCTGAGGCTGCATAATTTATAAAGAAAAGATGGCCAGGCGCAGTGGCTCATACCTGTAATTCCAGCACTTTGGGAGGCCAAGGCAGGCAGATCATGAGATCAGGAGATCGAGACCATCTTGGCTAACACAGTGAAACCCCATCCCTACTAAAAATACAAAAAAAAAAAATTAGCCAGATGTGGTGGCGCACGCCTGTAGTCCCAGCTACTTGGGAGGCTGAGGCAGGAGAATTGCTTGAATCTGGGAGGCGGAGGTTGCAGTGAGCTGAGATCATGCCACTGCACTCCAGCCTGGGCAACAGAGTGAGACTTAGTCTCAATAAAAAAAAAAAAAGAAAGAAAAGAGATTTATTTGGTACACATTTCTGTATGCTGTACAAGAAGCATGGCCCCAGCATCTGCTTCTGGTGAGGCCTCAGGAAGCTTACAATTACGGTGGAAGGGAAAAAAGAGCCTAAGTGGCACATGGTGAGAGAGGAAGCAACCAGCAAGAAGGAAGTGCCAGGCTCTTTCTAACAATCAGATCTCACAGTAACTAACAGAGTGAGAACTAACTCGTTACCATGGGGAGGGCACCAAGCCATTCACGAGGGATCCACCCCTGTGGTCCAAACATCTTCCACCCCGCCTCACTTCCAACACTGGGGATCACATTTCAATATGAGATTTTGGGGGACAAATACCCAAACTGTATCATTTACTTCTGAAGTATATCCAAAATTCAACCACTTTTCAATACCTCCACTGCTACCACTCTGGTCTGAGGTACCATCATCCCTCACGGGGTTTATTACAGTAGCCTCCTATCAGTTCTCTTTACCCTTGCCTTATTTTCAACACAGCAGTTAGAGTAGTCCTTTAAAAAGGCAAGACAGACTATGTCACTCTTCTGTTCAAACAAAGCCTTGCAATGGCTCCTGTTCCCTTCCAAGTAAAGCCAAAGCCCCTTCCATTGACTTCATAATCTGCACCTGCCACCCCCGCTTTCTTGCTTTTCCTGTGACACACCAGCATTCTCCTGCCTTAGGCTGGACACCAGATACCAAGAGTGCTGGGAACACTCTCCCCTTGGCTAGCTATGTGGCTCACTCTTTCACATCCTTCAAGTCTTGGCTGAAGTTTGACCTTCTCATTGAAGCCCACCTGATCGGACCACCCTATTTAGAACCACAGCCCCTCCTATGACCATTACCAGTCTCCCTTAGTCTGCTTTACTTTTTCTTTTTCCCATCACTTTCTGAGATCCAAGATTAATTCCTTAATTATTCTCTTTACTTTTTATTGCATATCTCTCCCAATTGGAATCTAGATTCCACAAGGGCAGGGATCTTGGTACCAAGCACCTAGAATTGGGCATAGCCTACAGTTACCAATCAATACATGTTTGTTGGATTGCTGAATGCATTAGCATTATAGAGTCTGGAAAGAAAGACTAAATATGACTTTGGTCCAGAATCTCTCACTGAGAAATATGGAGCGAGGGTGCTTGTCTCAACCTTGGCTCATAGTCACCTCCACGTATTTTCTTAAGACAGAGTATCTTAAACTTCAATCATTTGTATGCCAACTGCATGATTTTTGCCTGGAGAATAATCTTCCTTTTATTTACTTAATACTTTTTCTTAAGTAGATTTACTTCTTGGGAAATAAATTTATTTTGAAAGATAATGTTATATCACAGCTTTGATGTGCTAGCTACTTTTTAAAAATACATCTTAAAATAAACATATAGCTACTAAAGTGAACAATGTGCATCGCATCACCTGAGAACATCTTGCTTACCCCTGGGGAAACCTGCCTTAAGCATTCTCCCTTAACCAGAAAGGCCCTCCTGTACCTACCACCTACCCAAATCCCACTGTCCTTCTCCAGGAAGGCTTGGCAGCTCCTCCAGCTTCCTTCTCTGAGCTCTCTCCATAATTACCGACAGAATATGGAAGCCCAGGCCGGGTGCAGTGGCTCACATTGTAATCCCAGGACTTTGGGAAGCAGAGGGAGGTGGATCACCTGAGGCCAGGAGTTTGAGACTAGCCTGACCAACATGGCGAAACCCCATCTCTACTAGATACAAAAAATTAGCTGGGCATGGTGGCACATGCCTATAATCCCAGCTACTTAGAAGGCTGAGGCAGAAGAATCACTTGAACCCAGGAGGCAGAGGTTGTAGTAAGCTGAGATTATGCCATTGTATAATAATAATAATAACAATAATAATACATAAGCCCAATATTTGGATGCTTATATGCCATTTGTTTTTTTCTGTTTCACATCATAAGTTTATAAAACATCTTCTTAGCTGTAGATAAGAGACATTAGAGTGTCCAATTTCCTTATTTTATAGGCTATCAAAGAGATTAAGAGGCTTGTCCCAAATTGCTGCCAATTAGGGCCAAAGCCAAGACTAGAACTTGAGTCTCCTGATTCTCTACACTGTGGGGGAATCCACAACCACTTATTAAATCCCTATGATGTGCCTGATATTGTGGCAACTACAGGAGATACTGGTGAACAAAACAGACTCAGGCCTCACCTATAAGGAGCTTTCAGTGTGGTCACGCTATACAAATAATTCCATCTAATTAAAAATCATTGCAAGAGCACAAGTGCCTTGGAGGAGAAGTGCAGGGTTGGGTAGTGGGCCCAGCCTGGTTTGGAGGTCACAAAAGCCTCACTGAGAAAGTATGTTCAAATGCATAGGAGTTAGCCAAAGAGGAGCTGGCGGATATTTTAAATGGCGCCAGGCTAATTCACAAAAGCTGCTTTGATATTTGACAGCTGCATTGTCGGTTAATTAGGCCACTGTGGCCTGCCCTATTTGCCAAAGTGCTCAGGGAAAAGGCAGTCAGACTCTTGTGCCTCTGAAGCAGCACCAGTGGTTCCCTCCTCCCTGCATTCAGTAAGAAGGTGACAGGAGACACCCAGAGGCTTGCTCTGGAGAAGTTCTCCTCACCCCTCGCTGACAGGGAGTGTGGACATCTTGAACATGACACACTGGTTGTTTTTGCCAAGGGAGTGCCTACAATATAAGCTTTGACATTAGAGAAAAATAAGCCCTTAGTCCCTGGAAGTGGAAAATCTTAGTCTTATTTATAAAGGCACATTACAAGGCCTTGGATAGTTTCACCTAACTAGTGAAAAAGCAGACTCTTCAAAAGGAGATGTTTTCCAGTCTCTGTTAATTACCATTACATCCAGATGTCATCTTCATGTTTCTTGTGATAGTTCAGTGGGACTGGTTAACCTGTGTCTAAGAAACTTGTACCATATCCTGCCTTAGTGTTAGAAAATTCATCCTGACAAGCAATATATAGTGATGTGGAAGAGAGATGTATTTAGACTGAGATAGAGCCTTGGGGTTTGATTTCCAATTCTTTTCTTTACTAGACTGGGAAAACTGCTTTTTTTCTGAACCTCAATTTTCTTTTTTTCTTTTTTCTTTTTTGAGATGGAGTCTCACTGCAAACTCCACCTCCCGGGTTCAAGCGATTCTCCTGCCTCAGCCTCCTAAGTAGCTGGGATTACAGGTGTATGCCACCACTCCTGGCTAATTTTTGTATTTTTAGTAAAGACGGGATTTCACTATGTTGGCCAGGTGGGTCTTGAACATCTGACCTCAAATCATCCACCCGTCTCGGCCTCCCAAAGTGCTGGGACTATAGGCTTGAGCCAGGCCTAAACCTCAGTTTTCTTATCTGTAAGATAGGGATGATAATGATAATAATAGTAATAATTTCTGAACCTTGTGAGAATCTTGAGGCATTAAATGGTAATATATGTAAGAACTTTTTAATATGCTCTAAAGTGCTGCAAAATGTCACTTAAAAATTAACTCATTATAAATCCTTTTTTTATAAAGCTCAAACTGAGGTTGAGAGAGAGACCTGGTTAGGGCTGGGAAAAGGTCTCTTGATCCCCCACTCAGTTTCTTTTCATCAGGTTGCTGCACTGGGACCTGCCTTCTAGTAAGCAATTATTGGCGAAAGCAAGTTCCTGGGGGAAATGAACACATGCCAGGAGGGAAGGAAAGAATAGAGGGTCTCCCTTCAGGGGTATGGAGAGGGCAATGGACAGGGAGGGGGCAGAGACAAACTCGCCTACCTTTTCAGTGTGCTGAGGGCTCTGAGGCTAAGCCCGCTCAGGGTTAAGGTTCTCTACTGCCTACTTTCTCCGCCTTTCTCAATTTGCCTTTGTGCGGTTGAAGCTGATCTAGCATAAAATAACAGGCTTTTTAGCACAGTTTGAAAGCAAAGTCAGGCTTTAATGATGAGTTCCTGTTCCTTGGTATTTTCTTTCAAGCAAAGGCCATGTTTTTGTAATACTTCATTTCAATGGACTATTCTTTCAGCCCCAGCAAACATTCCTGAGTGGTAGGTTTGAGGAGGTGTTCCAATTTATTGCTTCCGGTGTCCAATAACCTTGGAGGAGTATCTGTCTTCATGTCCTCCAAGGCCATGTTGTTTCAGAAGGTTACAGTGTTTAAAATCGTTCTCTAATAAAAGGAAGTGCCACTAATTCTAAGTAAAGTGAGCTTTACAAATAAGACCAGCTGTGAATGTTTAAAAAAAAAAGAAGAAAAAAAAGCAAAACAAACTTCAACAACAGGAGTCCATAAGTAAAAACTGTATGCAGCTGAACTTCAGGAATTTCAGCATCCATTTAAAAAGATATCTTCAGCAAACTCATCTAAATTAGCTAAAAATGCTTGACACGATGAACATGTTGTGTCTCTAGGCCAGTATTCAATCCAGGTCGAAGAATCTAAGGGGTAGATGTACCTACCAAGAAACAAAGTGTTTGTGAGGTGGCCACAATACAGAAAAGCTGAATTTGATTTCTTTTATAAGAGCCCAACTGTGATCAGGTCCCCAGGGGTCAGGTTGTCCACCAAACTCTTCTGTACCAGCCTTTCCCAGGGAAGGTTCGCAAACCCTTGAGGCATTGTGAAGCTGCCTAGGCGCCCATGTTAAAGGCAGAAATGACATCTATTTCAATGTGTAGTTGCTAAAAGCAGATAATACAATGCATATTTACACATTTTCCTCTTTACAAACAACAATCTGAGAACCTATCAAAAGAATTGGTGTGGTGGTTAGGGGAGGTCCAGTGAGCACTTTCAGATTCATCATTAGGTCCAGACACTCAGATGGCTGATCAGGCAGCTAAGTCCTCAGCTGCCACGATGGTTTTAAATCATTCTGTTTGACACTCATATTATTTCATTTATGTTCAAAATGGCTTGTTGATTAAGAGCAGGGCCATAGAAACACGTAGGCTATTTAAGAATAAATTATACTCAGTTTTGGAGGACATTTCAGTGACTCCAAAATACTGGTGACTTACCTGAAACTGAAATTGTATTTTATCTGGAGGGCTTCTTTACCCATAATTAAGTACTGCCTTCCTTTTACCAGCTCAGCGTTAGAGCAGGTTACCTTTTTAATGAAGGTGATTTCAGAGTCTTTCTCAGCAACAGCTTCCCCTGAGAGACACACAAGTCAAGTAAGGTTATAACATTCAGGTTTTATGTCACAATTACAAACGCTCAAGTTTGCTGGTTCCTTGTGGCTACTTAGAGGTTTATGGCTAGTGGAGAGCAGTGATATCCATGTGGTTAAGGCTTCAGTCTCTGGAGCCAGACTGGGTTAAACTCTAAGCATGTGGTTTCCTGGCTATGTGATTCTGGGAAATGATCTATGCTATCTGTACAAGGCCTTAGACCCTCATCTGAAGACTGGGCATGATGATAAAACCTACCTTGTAGAACCATTGTGAGACTAAATGGATTAATATACAAAAAGTGCCTGGAACATAGTAGAAACTATGTAAGTACTTATTATTACTCTTATAGAACCAGAATTAAAAGAACCTATCTATAGTTAGTTGAACAATATTAATCTTCATGTTATACAGTAAAATATAAAATTATTTGGTAGTTGGTAATTGTCAACTTTGTAGAAAAGTACAAAATGTGAAAGACTTGGAAAATCTCAAGGATAATAACTTTGGGATTCCAAAAGAACTCACAAGTAGCCAGTCCCCCTACCTGGAATGCATTCCTCCCCATGTCGGCCTATTGAATTTCATTTCTCTTAAAAGTCTCCTTCAATTTTCACAGTATCCAGTAAAATATTCCTAGATGCTCTTTGTTTTAAGTATCTTTCTGTCTCTTCCTTACTTCTTTTACACTTTAATTTCTATCACAATGTTTTATCCCACATCTGTCTTTCTAGCTAGCCTAGAAACTTCTTGAGGCATGGGCTGTGTCTGATTTATCACTATATATCCAGGGCTGATATTTAACTATTAAGCTCTGTCAGAGTCACCTTAATTGTTAAATCCTGAAAAACTTCTGAGCCAATCGGCAAATAGTGTATAATAGAAATTGTGTAAATGGTAAACTTTCATTAGTAATATAAATTTCAGTGTGTACTCATTAGTTCAAGCTGATGTCTTAGGCTGCCTGATGATATAGATTCTTATTGCGTCAATATCTGAGCAACATTTCCAGCACTTTCTGCCATTTCAGCCCCTGTCATAGTAAGCAGTGTGGCTGTGTGGGGCCTTTTTATTTTTTAAACTTCTCATCATGGAAAATGTAAAGTATATTCAGAAGAGAGAACAGGCAACTACCCTGGGCTTCAACAATCACCAAACTTTTATTCATCTGTATTCTCACCTATTCTAAGCACTCTGTGCTTTGGAGAAATACCAATTTTTCATTATCCTCAAACTACAATTTGCCTAAGATTCTAAGTGGTTTATTGTCAGTATGCAGCAATTCTTGTATAAATAATTTGGGGTATTTTGATATTTATAAAAATTCAAATTTATAAGTGTTAAAAATGAACCCAGAATGAGGAGATGAAGATGCAAATGTTTGTTAACATTTCCTTTTAAATATCATAAAACGAATCTTTGGATTTACTGGAGAACAAACAAGAAATGATACTAATAAAAAACCGTAGCTTGGGAGTCATTCAATGCTATGAAAAATTCAGAACAGTCTAAAATGTCTTTGAATACTCTGCGAGAATCAGTATGAAATAAAGCAAACAATTTGTATTTCTGGAATGAAAAGCACTTTGTTATTTCAGTAAAAAGAGAATGGTTTATTACTGCTTGTAATGTGAATGTTGGATACAAATGGTGCTCAAAAGTTGAATTGTGGAAAGATCAAAGTTATAAACACTTATTTCATTAGAATGGCAACTAGAGTGCAAATAAAAAATTGTGACCATCAATGAAGAAAAAAATAACATCACAAATCAGTTTCATACAATAAAACTTTCAAAATAACAAAAATTAAAAAAAATTATCAAAGCGTTGATAAAGCAAATACAATATTGAAAAATATTTCCAGGATTTTAAACTCTACGGTATGATTAGTGATAATCAAGCTGAGAGGCTGAGGAGAGAGAATGCCTTGAGCCTAGGAGTTTGAGACCAGCCTGAACAACATAGTGAGACCCCACGACAAAAGAAAAAAAATCAAGTATTTTAGGACTTGAAATATTTGACAGAATTTCAAAAGAGAAAAAAAATTTAGTATAAATATATTATTGCAATTTAGCTTTATGGTCCTACTTATTGAAAAGTTTATATCAACTGAAATGAGGCTGGGTGTGATGGCTCACACATGTAATCCCAGCATTTTGGGAGGCTGAGGTGAGTGGATCCCTTGAGCCCAGGAGTTTGAGGCCAGCCTAGCCAACATGGTGAGACCTTGTCTCCACCAAGATATAAAAATTAGTCAGGCATGGTGGTGCATGTCTGTAATCCCAGCTACTCAGGAGGCAAAGGCAGAAGAATCATTTGAACCTGGGAGGCAGAAGTTGCAGTGAGCCAAGATCGTGCCACTACACTCCAGCCTGGGTGACAGAGTGAGACTCCATCTCAAAAAAAGAATGTAATCCTATTCACAATAGCCACACACACACACACAAATGCCTAGGAATACAGCTAACCAGGGAGGTAAAAGATCTCTACAATAAGAATTACAAAACACTGCTCAAAGAAATCACAGATGACACAAACAAATGGAAAAACATTCAATGCTCATGGAAAGAAAGAATCAATATTGTTAAAATGGCAATACTGCCCAAAGCAATTTACAGGTTTAATGCTATTCCTATTAAATTATCAATGTCATTTTTCACAAAATTAGAGAAACTATTTTAATATTCATATTGAACCAAGAAAGAGCTCAAATAGCCCAGGAATTCTGAGCAAAAAGAACAAAGCTAGAGGCCTCATACTATCTGACTTGAAACTATATTATGAGGCTACAGTAACCAAAGCAGTATGGTACTGGTACAAAAAAAGACACATAGACCAATGGAACAGGTTAGAAAACCCAGAAATAAAGCCACACACCTGCAACCATCTGATCATCAACAAAGTCAGTAAAAACAAGCAATGGGGAAAGGACTCCCCAGTCAATAAATGGTGCTGGGATAACTGGCTAGCCACATGTCAAAGAATGAAACTGGACTCCTTCCATTCATCATATATAAAAATCAACTCAAGATGGATTAAAGACTTCAATCTAAAACTTAAAACTATAAAACGCCTAGAAAAAAAATCCAAGAAATACCATTCTGTAAATAGGCACTGGCAAAGATTTCATGACAAAGACTCCAAATGTAATTGCAACAGAAACAAAAATTGACAAATGAGACCTAATTAAAGAGCTTCCTCTGTACAGAAAAAGAAACTATCAGCAGAGTAAACAGACAATGTACAGAATGGGAGTACATTTTTGTAAACCATGCATCTGACAAATTTTTAATATTCAGAATCTGTAAGGAACTTAAACAAATCAACAAGCAAAAATCAAACAACCTCATTAAAAATGGGCAAAGGACATGAACAGACACTTCTCAAAAGAAGCCATACACACAGCCAACAAGCACATGAAAAAATGCTCAACATCATTAATCACTAGAGAATTTTAAATCAAAACTACAAAATACCATCTCAAACCCAGTCAGAATGGCTACAATTAAAGAGTCAAAAAATAGCAGATACTGGCAGGGTGGTGGAGAAAAGGGAATGCTTATATACTACTGGTGGGAATGTAAATTAGTTCAGCCACTGTGGAAAGCAGTTTGGATATTTCTCAAAGAACTTAAAACAGAACTACCATTTGAACCATCAATTTCATTAATGGGCATATACTCAATGGAATAGAAATCATTCCACCATAAAGTCACATGCACAGATATGTTCATCACAGCACTATTAACAATAGCAAAGTCATGAAATCAACCTAAATGTCCATCAGTGGTGGACTGGATAAAGGAAATATGGTACATAGATACCATAGAATACTATGCAATCATGAAAAGAATAAAATCATGTTCATTCCAGCAACATGGATATGGAGCTGAAGGCCATTATCCTAAGTGAATTAATACAGGAGCAGAAAACCAAATATCACATATTTTCACTTATAAGTGGGAACTAAACACTGAGTACACATGGACACAAAGAAGGAAATACTAGACAGCAGAGCCTAGGGTAGAGAGGGAGAAGAGGGTGAAGATTGAAAAATTACCTATTGGGTACTATGCTTATTACATGGGTGACAAAATAATCTATATACCAAACCCCCCAACATGCAATTTACTCATGTAACAAACATGCACATGTATTTCCTGAACCTAAAATAAAAGTTGGAAAAAAGAAATTGGACAATTACACAATTTAAAAAACTGTTTTGCTGAAGTCTGAGAAAAATTAATTCAACGAGAAATGTTTATATGAACATCTTTAAAAAATGTTTCTCCCCAAGTAGAATATAAGCTTTAAAAAGGCAGGAGCCCAGTCTGTCTTATTTGAGTTGTATCTTCTGCGTCAAATATAATGCCTGCCACATAGTCGTTACTAAATAACTGTTGAATGAAAGAACAAATGAAATGAATTCTTACCAGTTTTGTAGATATCCAGAAGGGTTGCCGTGTACTTGACAAAAACATTTTCTACAGTGATGGATGTGATGCTAACTTTATAAGCTGGTAGAAAACAAACAAAAATGAAATAATTCAGTCTTGATACTATTAATGCTATGTCCAGTAGAGGCCAGAATTTGTCAAACATGAAAAATGAGGCATGGCAAACTATTATAGTTCTTATTTCCTCCAAGAAGCCTTCCCCAATCCCCTCAATCTGATTCAATCTCTCTCAGTCTATTAGAATCATTAGCCCTGGCCAATGTTATAGAACAGGCTGATTAGGATGAGAGATATATTTCATAAAATAACAGAAGCACATAAAACAAACAAGATAAACCTTTGTTAGATGTTAAGTTCAGAGGCTGATCCTTTAAGATGAATGAAGCCATGCCCGTGGGCATCCTTTGAAGAGCCCCTTATATTCCCTTCTCCATGACCACAGAAGGGGCCTTCTCTCTCATTCAGTTCTACCATGTGAGCTTCCTTGGTTTCTTGCTTTGCTTCCTCGTATCACTCCACTGGCTTTGATCTTTGGTTTTTAGGATGATTCTGTTTTCTCACTTACCCTTGCTTGGCAACTACCTAACATGAGCTCCCCACAATCCTGTTTTCTCTTCATTCAGACATCAATGTTTGATGCATAATGTGCTTGACCTCAGCTCTGGAAAGATCAGCTTGAAGGTATCCATTCTTTCTATGCGGCCTCAGGAAAGATTTATTTTATTTCGGCTTTTGATCTTTCTACTTTTTGTTTTGAAATGAGTGACCTAAAATATCTGTTTATTCTGGAGATCCCTCAAGTCTTTAAATCTATCCCAGATATAGATTGACAGCTTGAGAGATAGATAGGTGAACTCATCCTGGCAGAACCAAGGGCTATGTAAATTAGTGGCTTAAAATGCATGAACAGTGTTCTGAATTTCAGATTCATAAGTCTTTATGGTAGACATAGGTAATGTACTTACTATATGGGCCTGGGTAGAGAGACAGAACTACTTAATTTTGTTTCTATTCTGTTATTCCAGTAATAGCTTGTAGTCCAGAAAAAGCCAGCTAAGTATTTTCTTGAAACAACACGATAAACCCAAATTGGATTTATTCTCTGTGTTAAAATAGATTTCTGATATTTTAGATTTAAAACAGTTCTAAAATGAGGGGAAGAAATAAACTAGTGGATTTTTTGTTTGTTAAAACAATACAGTATTCTCAAGTCTTCATGTATTTAACAAACTGCAGTGGGTCTAGGCTAAGTCAGGCAGCTTTTTAGCTTTTTTTTTTTTTTTCCCCAAAATCAAGATAAATTCAAAGGAAAGAAATGTTATTAACCATACAAAATTCATTCTGTTGACTGCATTACTATTAAGTGAATTCAGTAGACTTCAATGGAAATTATACCGGAGATCAGGATGCATCTTAATTCCACTACTTGCTTTCTGCATGAACTTGAACAAATTATTTAATCTCCCTGAACATCAAAGGTGTTTTTTTTTTTTTTTTTTGCAATGGCTCACTGCAACCTCTACCTCCCAGGCTCAAGTGATCCTCCTACCTCAGCCTCCCAAGTAGCTGGGACTACACGCATGAGCCATCCATGCACAGCTAATTTTTGTATTTTTTGTAGAGACGGAGTTTTGCCATGTTGCCCAGGCTGATCTCAAATAGCTGAGCTCAAAGTGATCCGCTCACCTCAGCCTTCCAAAGTGCTGGAACTACAGACATGAGCCACCGTGCCCCGCTCTCATAAAGAATGAGAACCCTTTCCACTGCAATGAGAAATTACCTATGAAAGCTGTTGGTAAACACAAAGTACCAACTTAGCTGTACTTATTTTTTAAATTTATAAATTACACCCTTCCAATTCCTTTCTTTTTATTTTTGAGACAGAGTCTTGCTGTGTCACCCACGCTGGAGTGCAGTGGCACGATCTTGGATCACTGCAACTTCCTCCTTCTGGGTTCAAGTAGTTCTCCTGCTTCAGCCTCCTGAGTAGCTGGGATTACAGGCATACACCACTATACTCAGCTAAATTTTGTAATTTTAGTAGAGACAGGGTTTCACCATGTTTGCCCCAGGGTGTTCTCAAATTCCTGACCTCAGGTGATCCACCCACCTCGGCCTCCCAAAGTGCTGGTATTACAGGCGTGAGCCACCATGCCTGGCTCCACCCTTCCAATTTCAAAATGAAAAAAAGATTTGAGATAGTGTATAATATGTTCTATCTCTCAAAAAAAGCCAGCAATAAATGTCAGAAACTATGCTCGCTCTCTCTCTCTCTCTCTCTCAAAAAAAAGCCAGCAATAAATGTCAAAAACCAAATAGAAAACAAAGGAGCTAATTTTATCAGGAACTGAGACAAGGCTACAACTGTACTTGGACACTAATTTAGCTCTGAGCTCTGGACAACTAGAAGGATTGAGATTTGCTTTTTGAAATGGAGAGTGTCACAAACATGAATTACAATCCTGAATATATTAAAAATTATTTGGTATTTATATTTTTACCCTGAAGAGATTTTTTTAAGAACCAAATCCCCTAAACCACCTTTGCCTCTGCCTCTGGTCTATCAGTTGGAAGAGTACAGAACTGAAATCTTATACCTCTGTAGCGTCTCAAAAGTTCCCTTTGACTATGTTTTAGTGCCTATAATTGAAAAAGATCTATTAGAGGAAAGTATCTTGGCTGGGTATACATGTCACTTCTATTACTTATAATGAAAATCACATTTCTTTGCTGAGGAATAAAACACTTTGCATGTTAATGATAAAAATTGATGGCATTTTCCTTCAGGGGATGACATGGAATGTATCCATATAATTACTATGTAAAGTTTTTGATCTTTCCAACCGAACATGTATTCATAAAATTTCATGGTTAATGGAGCTATATTGAACTTTTGAACTTACCATATGCAATCTCTGGTTTACATGCTGTTTGTCTTCTAGTCTCTGCAGAGATTGTCAGATCCAATTCTGTCTGCATTTGCCCACAATCAGCTAGATTTTGTGAATATTGGTCAAAATAAGGTTAATGTAAAGAAATAGACACTCTCTCTAGGAGTAAACGCAGTTTCCCATGAGCCCAGAGACAACCCAGTACAACCTTACAAATGTCAGATTTCTAAGAGCTGCCCATTTTCTTTTCTTTCATAAAGTGAAACATTACATAAAGCAAAAACAAAACAAACAAAAACAAAAAACAAAATCTTGAGCATAAGTCACAAGCTTGTCCAACCTATGGCCTGTGGACTGCACGCAGCCCAGGACAGCCTTGAATGTGGTGCAACACAAATTCATAAACTTTCTTAAAACATAATAAGATTTTCTTGTGATTTTTGTTTTAGCTCATTAGCTATTGTTAGTGTTAGTGTATTTTATGTATGGCCCAAGACAATTCTTCCAATGTGGCCCATAGAAGCCAAAAGATTGGACACCCCTGGCATAAGACTTATTGTTAGACCAGGCAGCCACTCCATATTCAAGTCTTCAGAAATGTATGTGCTTCCCTTCATGAAAGGGGAAATTTTTCCATTTTGAGTATAATAATAAGTCCTTTGAAGGAACCAACATGATAATGTGACTGATTTATAGCTATAAAATAGCACAATAAGTACCTAGAAAATGTGTAGATATTGAGGATTTTGAAAAAAACCACAACCAACTCAGACCCTCATGGAGCCAGCTGTTGGTTATTGGTGAGTTCTGGATCATCTTTTCCTTGGCCAAGAAGGCTTTGTTTAATAAAGACTAGGTGGAATTGGACAATAAACAGAATTCCATTAACTGGGAAGTATAACACAAAAGAAACAGAAGCTAGTGGTTCAGTCCCAAGCCTCTGGTTCTATTATTTTTAAAAGACTAGGTGAAAGTAAAATTTCACATCATGTTGCTCCTGTAATATCCAACAACCATCTGGATGGTGTTTCTCTGCCTCCGTACAGCATGAACTATGAGGTTGTTGAGGAACTGTGAAAAAGTGGTTTTACAATGCTCAAGGAATCATTAGCTTTCAATTAGCTGAGGTAGCATTTGTACTTCTGAGAAAGAACAGTTTACCAAACAGTGTCCCCCAGATTATGACTGACTGCTTTAAATAAGCATGCAGCCTAAACATGTTAAATGAAGTTTACCTTCTACACACTTGCACGTGGCTCCTTCACAGACTTTCTGAAGTTTGATGTCGGAAGTGCTATAAAACATGGTACACTGTTTATCTGTGGCAACAAAAGAGTGGTTAAGAGAAGTGGTTTGATTGATGCACAGCATATTTACTAACTGGTGAGTCTCTTACACGGAACCTCAAAGATTGCTTATTTTAAACCGTTCTTTTTATAGGTAAGGCCCAGGGAGGTGAAATTATGAATTGACTGTCCTGGGAAGGGTTCCCCTACCCTCAGAAAGATCTCCCCTTTTTAGCTTAGTTCTGTGCTTGAAACATTCATTTCTCAGAAACAAAACGTTTGATGCTTCCATAAGTAAGAGGAAAATACATTACGTTGCATGAGGATCTTTTGAAAGACTGGAATTGTTTAGGGTGGACAAGAGAAGAAAAGCATATATCTATGTATCTCTATACATCTATCTCAAGGGGAAGAGTGACTATGTATGCTCTATGTGATTTCAGAATATAAAACTAGAAGGAATGGGTGTCAGAGTTTTGGTTCACTTTAAGAATTTTCTAACAAGTAGAACTGCCCAAGGTGGAGTCATCTGTCTTGTGAACCAATAAGCTCTTCAATCACATAACATTCTCAAAAGTGGCTGAGTAGAAAAATGTGGGGTCACCCATTCAACAAATATTTATTGAGTTCACATTATGTACTTCACACTGCGTTAGATACTAGGGATGCAAGAATGAAAACACTCTGGGGTTGATGAGAAAGACATACAAACAAATAATTTGTGACAGCTGCTATAATAGAGCTATCTGCAAAGTGTAACAAGACTATAGATGGGCTAGAAGTTGTTCTGGGGGTACTGAGTTGGTTTCTCTCAAAAGGAGAGATATGATTTATCTGTGAACACCATAGATAAACTCAAGGCAAAGAATATTGAAGTTAGAGGCACTCTAATCCAGTTATTTTAAAATGAAGAAACTGAGGACTGAGAGGTGAAATGATTTGCTCGATGTCAACAAGTAGTTTGTGGATAGTATTTTGTATGCAGTAGTTTGGACGTTCAAATTGGAACTTTTATGAAGAGTGGTCTCTGAGAGAGGCAATACATAAAATGTACAGGACTCTAATGGATTTCTAAATGTTCTGTAAAGAATACAAATTACTCTTCAGAAGAAATATTAGCATGGTGTTGATTACCTGGTCTGTGGTATTCATATACTGTGAAAGTGGCAGGACTAAGAAACCCAACTTCAAAGAGTTCAAATATCCGGAATCGTACACAAAGGAAATCATTGGAGGGAATCTGTTCAACAAATTCAAGGATTTAGGGAAAGTATGGAGAGACGATATTTATAATCTTTTAGCCTGTACATTTTGAATAGTAAAGGAAAAATGGTAGGAGGTGGAGCGTACCGAATTCAGTTGCAGAATAACATGTCCATCTTTGATTTGGTAATCAGCGAATAATTGATCCACCCCTTCCACATGCTAAAGGGGGAAAGAGAGAAACTTAAATTTCATTTCATTATCTTTTTGTTTAAATTCATTCACCTGTTGATGAGATGTCACATCACAGGATGTGATCCATTATTCAAAAAAATTGAAGAGCAGTTCCTCCTCTTGAAAAAGTCTGAATAAACTCGTATTTTTCAGAGCATGCTAGTGTATGCTTCCACTTCACTTTGATAAATCAAAATGTAAGTTCATTATGTTTTGAAGAAAATATTCTGGCCGGTGTGGTGGCTCACACCTGTAATCCCAGAATTTTGGGAGGCCGAAACAGGTGGATCACCTGATGTCAGGAGTTCAAGACCAGCCTGACCGACATGGTGAAATCCTGTCTCTAATAAAAATACAAAAAAATTAGCGAGGCGCAGTGGTGCATGCCTGTAATCTCAGCTACTTGGGAGGCTGAGGCAGGAGAATCACTTGAACTCGGGAGGTTAGGTTGCAGTGAGAGATTATACCATTGCACTCCAGTCTGGGTGACAACAGCGAAAATCCATCTCCAGAAAAAAAAACAAAGAATAGTTTGGGTGATTCTAATGTGGCATATTAAAATTAAAGGAAGTAAAATTGCCTATAAAATAATTCAGAAAAGAAAAAAGCATTCACAACACAATTTAAAAGAAAACACATACAGCTTTTAAGTCATCTTCATTTGCATTGATTCCAGTAGGCAAGGAGATGTCCATCACTGCATGAGAGGATCCAGATGATGATTCTTCCCTGCCAGGCTTGTAGCTAAAATAAAAAAGAGGTTAGAAAATGTAATAAATAAGTGACTAAGATTGTTTAAGAAAGGACACTGTTTCCTAGTAGAACTTAATTTTTAAATTTGGGTCTTCATTTATTTGCTTTTCTACAATGTGTGCGTTAAAATCTCTGACTTAAGAGTTGCAAGAGATCTTTGAGTCATCTATTTTCTTTCCTCACTTGATCAGTAATCTCAATTGACTGCTCTACCGGAGCACAGAAGTCATCCACACCAAGCTAACTAGCTGGGGAAACTCAGGATGAGAGTAAAGCACTGGTTCAAGGTCATATGGCTAACTCATGCAAAGCTGCAGAAGAATCCAAGTCTTTGGATTCTTCTGTTCGTTCATTTTCTAATGAAGCATATTCAAAGGAGAAAATAAGTTGTATGTTGAAAAGAGATTCAGTAAACATGTCCAGGAAAAGCTAGAAGAAAATGCACTAAGTCTGGGCACCGTGGCTCACATCTGAAATCCCAGCACTTTGGAAGGCCGAGGCAGGCGGATCACTTGAGGTCAGGAGTTCGAGACCAGCCTGGCTAACATGGCGAAACTCCACCTTTACTAAAAATACAAAAAAAAATTTAGCAAGGGCGTGGTGGCACACGCCAGTAATCCCAGCTGCTTGGGAGGCTGAGGCAGGAGAATTGCTTGAATCCAGGAGGCAGAGGTTGCAGTGAGCTGAGATCATATCACTGCACTTCAGCCTGGGCAACAGAGTAAGACTCCCTCTTTAAAAACAAAAATAAAAACAAAAAGACACTAAATATTAGTAGCTACTTTCTCTGGATGGTGAGATTATAAGTGATTCTCTCTTTTCTTTTTCATGCTTTCTTCTATTTTCTAAATTTCCCACAGTAGCTTCTTTATGTAGAAAATGTTTCAACGACTATCCTTTCAGTAGGAATTCTGCTAGTAGGAAGTCAAGGAGAAATGCAAACGGGGCACCATGGGAGGGTTTTGTTTTTGTTTTTGTTTTGTAAGAGAAAAGAATACTGAAATGGAAAATCAGGAAACTCGGGTTTTATTCTAGTTCTGAGATTCCCACAAATCATTTCCCCTTTCTAAGTTCATTTTTCTTATTTGTAAAATTAACTGTGAAGAAGTGTAAGTTTGTGTTTTAAATTTGTCTTTATAATTCCCAGGCTTTGGTTTTGGGTAGCAGAGGCTTAGAGCTATCATGAAGAGATGTTAGAAGGCATAAAAGAGACAGGTTGGAGGGCCTGAGGCTGGGACAGGGGCAGAGGGAGTGTGCTTCTGCAAAAGTTGATTTCAGGTTCCAGCCTCACCTCAAGAAGCTTGAGAGGCAGCTGGATGTTTGAGAGTGAAGCTTGGGAGAGCAGTCAGGATTAAAGGAAGAAATTAGAAGACAGCTTCATAAGGGGGAAAATGAATTGATCTCAACTACAGGTATGAATATTAGTAAAGAGGAGATACTATGCCAGTTAGTGAAGGGTCAGGGCCTATCTTTTCCTCAATGACACCTCATAGAGCATATATAAAGCAGTCCCAGCTTGACACAGTGGCTCACACCTGTAATCCTAGCACTTTAGGAGGCTGTGGCAGGTGGATCACTTGAGGCCAGGAGTTCGAGACCAGCCTGGCCAACATGGTGAAACCCTGTTTCCACTAAAAATACAAAAATTAGCTGGGTGTGGTAGCACACACCTGTAATTCCACCTACTTAAGAGGCTACGGCAGGAGAATCGTTTGAACCCAGGAGGTGGAGATTGCAGTGAGCCAGGATGGCACCATTGCACTCCAGCCTGGGAGACAGAGTGAGACTTCCTCTCAAGAAAAAAAAAAATCAGTCTCCATTAGAAGTTATAGATATAATATTTGCCACAATAATGAAAAGTATTCTAAATTCTGATTCATAAAAATTTAACCCCATTCTTACCAAATTAACAATTTAGAACAGAATATAAAACACTTGGAACTCTAATGTGACATCTGAACATCTCCCTAATTGGATGGGTAGAAGCAGAGAACTCTTGCTCACAGATGCAAACACTTTGTCAGCAGGATGGAAAAGGGCCTCCCGAGTGGAGAGTGTCTATGAAAAGGTTGCTGGAGCCTTGATGACTGGTTGCCATGGAGACTGTTTCAATGGTGGAACTGAAATCCTCCTTTCAAGAAACCCTTTGCCTGCTGCCAAAACCAGCAATCTTCCCCAAAGGCATTTTGTTGCGAGAGAAATGAAATCCTTTTTTTCTTAGGAATACAACAGAGAGGTTGTAAAAAGGTAAATACACGAAAGAGACCCTCTGAACACAGAAATTTCATGCTGGCATTTTTTAATCAGGAGAGAGAATATTTGAAGGCAAAGAAGTTCTTACACGAGTAAGTACTATACAGTTCCTTTTGGAATTTACCCAACCTAACTTCAGTGTCAGCAGAGCCAAAAGCATATTCCACCCGCCTTTCTGGAACATTCTGTCCCCAATTTGTAAAAACCAAAGGATAGACTATTCAAGATTGCATTTATCCTTGCTTTCTTTCATATATTGATAATCTGGAATTAGGCCTCCTGCCAATGAAGTCAAATGAACCAGTTTCTGATAACAGCCTTTTTCTGTACAACAGAATTGTAGACAATTAGAACTGGCAGAACATTTGAGACAAGGTAGTGCAATATTCTTGCTTTATAGAAGAGTACTGGAGAAGTTAGCTGATTTCCTCAAGGTCACTGTAGTTCCTACTGGCAGAGGCTACCCCACAGGTATCTCACCCTATCAGCGAGCTCTTCTTTATGGCAAGTCCAGATGCCTCCCTGTAGGGTCTCAGGCACTGATTTGAGCTCTGCCCAGAAGTTTGCTTACACTTCCCTTTGACAACTGTTACAAATTTAAAGATAACTGTGATCATGCTCCTCCCCAGCTGGTAGGTGCTCAAGGGTAGGAATGGCATGTAGGAGGAAAGAAGCTGCCTGGGAAAGGGCAACCTTACTGGAAAGACATTAGGGAATGAGGAAAGATGTTTGAGTGGAAACAGAGAGCAGGGACTGGCCACAGAAGGAAGCAGGAAATCCTGAAAGAAAGAAATGCCAATGAGGAAGGAAATAGGGCTGAGTAGTGAAGGAATCCTAAGAAGCGATTGGGCTTGGGACATAGAGAAGGCTGGGAAACAGCTGGGAGTGAGACAGGGAGAAACAGTATGCTGTTCCTTAGGATTAGTGGTCTTAGATTACACTGACTGAAAGAGGTGGTTTAGGCTGGGTGTAGTGGCTCAGGCATGTAATCCCAGGACTTGGGAAGGCTGGGGGGTGCAGATCACCTGAGGTGAGGAGTTTGAGATCAGCCTGGCCAACATGGTGAAACCCCATCTCTACTAAAAATACAAACATTAGCCAGGCATGATAGCATGCACATGTAATGCCAGCTACTCAGGAGGCTGAGGCAGAATAATCTCCTGAACTCAGGTGGCAGAGGTTACACTGAGCCAAGATCACGCCACTGCACTCCAGCCTGGGTGACAGAGAAAGACTCCATCTAAAAAAAAAAAAAAGAGGTGTTTTAGATACTGGATTGAGCATCAGAGGTTGGGGATTTGAGTACCTGGCTCTGCCTCTAACTCTGTGAGCACTTGGCAAGTGACTTTATCTCTTTGGGTCTTAGTTTCTTCATTTCCAAAATAAGAGGATTATGATATCATCCCTAAGGTCCTTCTTAGCTCTCATCTTTTGCACAACACTATTGAATCTCCATGTTACCCACACTGGGTGCATGATTATAAGTAAAATCAGCAAAATGCCATCCATAGATATCACTGTTATTGACAATACAAGTGTTAAGAAAATAGAACACAATAGAAAGGATTGAGGGACGATGGAAAGAACAGGGAAGAAGTCTGTTCTGTTTCAGTCCTGGCTCTACCACTATCTGATCACACTGTGTGATCACCAAAGCCAAAAGTCTATACATCTTTTCAAATACCATATATTCTTTTTTTTTTTTAAACAGGGTCTCACCTTTTTGTCCAGGCTGGAGTGCAATAGCATGGTCACAGCTCACTGCAGCCTCAACCTCCTGGGCTCAAGCAATCCTCCCGCTTCAGCCTCTCAAGTAGCTGGGACTACAGGTGTGTGCCACCACGTCTGGCTAATGTTTAAAATTTATTGTATAGTTGGAGTCTAGCTATGGTGTTCAGGCTGGTCTTGAACTCCTGGGTTCAAGCAATCCTATCGCCTTGGCCTCCCAAAGTGTTGGGATACAGTATGAGCCACTGTATACAGCAAAAAACCTACACTTTTGTAAATGTTTGAGGATGGTGGCTGTGGTAAGCAGAATAATGGCCCCCAACTATGTCCTAATCCCCTCAACCTGTGAATATGTTACCTTATGTGGCAAAGATAACTTTACAGATGTGATTAAATTAAGGATTTGAGATAGGGGGAGGAATAGCTGTGTAGGCCTAACGTAAAGACAAGGATCTTTATGAGGAAAGGAAGCAAGAGAGTCAGAGACAGAGGTGTGATAATGGAAGCAGGGGTCACAGTCAGAGAGAGATTGGAAGATGCTATGACACTGGTATTGAAGACAGAGGAAGGGGCACAAGCCAAAAACTCAGGTAGCCTCTAGAATCTGGAATAGACAAAGAAATTCTAGAGCTTCCAGTAGGAATTACAGCCCTACCCAACTCCTTGATTTTAGGACTTCTCACCTCTAGAATTGCAAGATAGTAAAATTGTGTTGTTTTAAACCATTAGGTTTGCAATAAATTGTTACTTAGCAATAATAAAAAACTAATACAGTGGCCAATTGAGGCCTCTGTATTTAGTTGGCAGAAGGTTGAACATCAGTGGTTCTCAACCCTGGCTACCATTAGAATGACCTCTGGAGCAAGGGACATGTCTAAGAGCTCTTCACCTGACTTCAATGTACAGCTTGAGTTGAGAATCTAGCTGATAATTGCCAGGGATCTTATTAGGTAAATGTGATTTTTCTAAGTTAAAGAGTTGGGGCTGTTTTTGAGAGAATCTTTTATATATATTTTTTCCAATTAAAAAAAATCACATCTCTATGCCTCTGAAAGACAGAAAAATTAATATATATATATATATTATTCTCTATTTGTGAGCTTGGGTTGAAAGAAATATTAATATTATACTGTTTGAATCAGAAGACAAAAATGAGAGAGAAAACTATATGAGCAAAACCAAGGCTGTTCTTCACGGTAAGTAGCTATTTAAGAATACATATGTTCTGCATTTTTAAACAATTGAACAATTTTGTATCTCCTGGACATACTAAAATTTGGAAATATGTAAAGAAACAATACTATAACAAAAATGAGAACTTGAAGTCTATACTCCCCTTTGTGGAAATGGGCTCACCTGGCACATGCTACTATGCGTTTGTAATCAGAGTTGCCGTAGCCTCTGTAGCTGGATGCTGGCACACACAACAAGAAAGCAAACAGAAAAATTTAAGAGTAAACTGTTTTCAGCTGCTTTGGAACCTGTCAGAACAGAATCATTAATGAGCATATCTCTGAACACACTTAACAATGATTTGTGATTTGCAAGTTGATACTTTTGGTGATTCTAATGGAAATTCATGGTTATTGACAATACCAGGAAGTCTTTGAATAATTAGAACAGCCCACTGTTCTCAAATAACTTATAAATTAAGGAAGAAATTATTAAAGATAAATATGTATTGGTAATATGTTTGGGAGATGTTGGAGGGAGGAAGAGCAGATGCCTGGATTTGCTGGTAGTTGGGAAGTTTCTTGTAGGAACAGGCTTCTAAGCCACAGATGGAAAATATCAGGACAGAGGCAGTAGTGTTCATTCTGATCCTGAAGGCAGTGGGGAGAGAAGGAGGACTGGAGTGTGCAAATGGACTTGCTTTTGGACTGGGAAGGGAGAACCAACCAGCAGAGGGATGTGAGGGCCTTGGGTTAAAAAAAAATGGTGGGAGAATACATTTAAAGAAAAGATGATAAGTACAGGAGATACCAAGTTAAAGATGGAGGCAGAGAAATGTATATTTGCTGGACCCCTTGGAATACAGAAAGGCTAAGGGATGGAAAACTAACAAGGCGATAAGAGAATTAAAGGTCCCAGATTGGAAGGCTAACACAAAAGTAACAGAAATTCCTAGTTCTGGAATTAGACCTTAACGTGACTTTACAACTAGTTACACTCTTTAAAAGTAACAGTCAGTCAAAACAATTTATTGATCAATAGTAAATACGTTTAGCTTAGTTATTGTTATTGAATATTAGCTTCTGACTATTTAAAGAGTTATATCTATTGTAAAAAATGGAAGTAATATTTACTTGGATGTCAACCTGCTAAAGTATTTGATTAAGAAATTTTGCTTTTTGAGTAAGCATATTTTTCCTAATCAGGGAAGTTCTCTATTTATAAATATTCTTTATGTTTAGCCAAAATTACAGCGTAAATGCTGCTGTTTTACCTTCAATATCCTGAGTGTCAATTTTCAGATGAAAGTTGCAAACTTCTTCAGAGGTACTGGTTTTGTGAACTACAGTTTTTACCTACATTGGGGACAAGTAAGCAAAAAGTTTCTATTTAAAGTGGGAAAGTGAAAAAGGTATTATGGCAGCACTGCTGGTGCAAATGGGATGCTTGAAGGATCATTTTCACAATCCAGCACAAATGGTTTTGCAGCAGCTGGACTTTAAGCAAGCTCCATAATCTAAAGGTAACAGGCCCAAAGTAAGCAAAATATAAATTCTGGCTGGTTAGAATCTTGTTCTAAATTCCATGCAGTCAAATCTGGGCACCTTACTCTACAGTAGAGTTCCCAAGGTTCTTGTTTTTGAACCTTTCCACTTTAATTTTACACACAACACCACAAGTCTAGGAAGTGTGGGTTTCTTCCAACCACACACCATCATGGCAAACAATAAATGACAGGTGTGTATGAACGGGCAGATGTACCGCCAGAAGTAGATATACTGACAGCAACCAGAAGTGACAGAAAACTAGACAATCTCTCCTCCCCCATATAAACTCACAACAGTCCTTGAAGGAATGAATGTACCAAAGATTAGAGCATGATTCACATTATCAATAGAATGTTAATTTATGCTCAGAACATGCAATTTAAGCATGCATAAACATACTTAAACAGCCTAGAAAAATTTGCACCTGCCAGCTGGGCATGGTGGCTCACGCCCGTAATCCCAGCACATTGGCAGGTCAAGGCAGAAGGATCACTTAAGGTCGGGAGTTTGAAACCAGTCTAGCCAACATGATGAAACTCCATCTCTACTAAAAATACAAAAATTAGCCGGGCATGGTGGCATGTGCCTGTAATCCCAGCTACTGGGGAGGCAGGAGAACTGCTTGAACCTGGGAGGCAGACGTTGCAGTGAACCAAGATTGCACCACTGTACTCTCTAGCCTGGGCGACAAAGTGAGACTCTGTCTCAAAAAGAAAAAAAAGTTGCAACTGCCAAGTGCCTAAAATGAAGAAACAAGCTTTTATGAATAACGAATCTCCCAAAATGCTGGATAAATCAGATGGTATAGAAAACACATATATACAATGTATATATGTACACATATATATGTATATATGCATATGCTATATGCATATATGCTCTCTCAGAGCTCTTCTGAGAGTAACCGAATGAGACACTGAAAATCCTATGCCCATAGAAGGTGCTAAATAATGCTGGCATTTCCCCTTTCCCTTCTACACGTAAATAAAATGTCTTGAGATCTCCTGAGTGAACCATATGCATATGCCATATGCATATATACATAATCATAAAATTATATACCTCTATAAATATATATATAATTTCAATAAGTATACAGAATGTATACATATAAAGATTAACACTGTTATTTTCAAAAAAAATTGTGAGGATAGTTACAAAGATTGCTAGAAGGATTTACATAATTGAATCTCACTTTAATCATGGTTCCTCAAGCCCAGATTTCTGTGACTTTGTGGCAAAGCCCCTAACTTTTATGTTACCTAGTACAAATAGACACATAACTCATTATTGGCCATCAATTCAATACTTACATGTACTGTAGCCAAGCCACTGCCAAATCCTGTACTGACAACAAGGTCATCATCGAGAAGCACCTGGAAAGATGAATAGAGAAACCATGCTTTCTTTCATCATCCGATAGGGAGGGAGGATAGAGCTATCTATGAAGAGTGGGCTGACACCTACCAGCCTCCTCTCTCAGAGCTCTTCTGAGAGTAACTGGATGAGACACTGAAAATCCTATGCCCATAGCAGCTGCTAAACAATGCTGGCATTTCCCCTTTCCTTCTACATGTAAATAAGATGTCTGAGATCTCCTAAGTGAACCAACAAAAGCAACATGTCAGAGGTCACTTCTGGTTATATTTTCATTTACATGTGGCCATGGTAAACCTGGATCTTCATCTCCTTTTGTCAACTGAATAAATTCCTTTCTCTGCCTAGCTCAGGAATCAGCATCCTGTGTGCCAATGGAGATTGTTTTCATTAGAACCCAGAGCAGGGAACCTCCACATAACTTGAAAATGGGTGCATCTCTGAGCTCCTCCTTTACACCCCTTTTCCATCTCTTGATGGTTTATCTTTTCCACTTGTCACCTGCCTTTGTTTGCAGAAATCCCTGGTATCTCACCCCAAACCACTAGCGCCACACTCAAGCCTGCCAAATCCTTAGTTGCTGCTGCTCTTTTTCCTACTCTGCTAGGAGGAAAGTGAAGACATGAATGGAGTTAAGTCATTCTCCTCCATAGAAACTCTGTCATCCAAATGCTCCCTAATTTGTGGAAAGTAGGGGGCAGGGGGTCATTTTGAGCCTGAGGAGCTGGTACTTCCTTTACTTAAAGCCTCCCCTTTCCTTTGCTTAGCATAATAATGCAAGAAGGACTGGGCATACATTAAAGTTCTCAATCCTTCCTTCAAATTTTAGTAAATATAGGAAAGTAGGAATAAGAAAGAACAACTTTCTTGTTCTCCCTAATAGAATATAGCAGCATTTGCTGGAAAACGGTGTCTTGAGATACTGCATGTGAAAAGCATGCACGACAAATATGTTTGGAAAATGCTGTGCACGGTACCCTGCCTCTGCCCCTTTTCATACCCAGAGTCACCACACTTAATCACATACATATTACAGAACAGGGAGATTCTAGATTAAAGAACTTGTTTAACTTCATTTAAACTAGAGTTTCTCAACCACCTAACACTCTCTCATGGAACACATTTCAGAAAATGCTGGAGTAAAAAATTTCACACTAGATAATAACAGCCCAGGTTTCACGTGAAAGGGGCATCCTGGGCTGAGGTTTAAATTTTGACCTCAAGTAGCTGGAAGGTCAAGAGATCCTCTTTAGAGCTTAGACTCAGAACACGAATCTCTGGTGAATTCTAAATGATCCCAGGGAAAGGAGACACATTCCCAAACTAGGGACCACAAGCACAAATGCCTGCAGAGGCCCGGGCACAAAGCAAGTATGGACATACATGCATATGCATACGTCCTGTGACTAGTGGGGACTGCAGCAGATTGAAGAAGGCATGCCAATGCCCAGTGCCTTGCTGCCAGATCTTTTGGTTTATAAAGGGAAGTTGGGAATCAGGTTTTTATTTGAAATCTCTGGATTCTTAAATGTTGGCATGTATCTATATTTATGTTTATATCCACATCTTTTTTCTTTTCTTATGGGCCACCAGTTTGCAATTTTTGCATTAAATTTTATTTCTCTGCCAGGTGCAGTGGCTCATGCCTATAATCCTAGCACTTTGGGAGGCTGAGGCAGGGGGATCACCTGAGGTCAGGAGTTTGAGACCAGCCTGGCCAACACGATAAAGCCCCGTCTCTACCAAAAATACAGAAAATTAGCCGGGCGTGGTGGCAGGCACCTGTAATCCCAGCTACTCAGGAGGCAGGAGAATTGCTTGAACCCAGGAGGCAGAGGTTGCAGACAGCCGAGGTTGTGTCATTGCACTCTAGCCTGAGCAACAAGAGCAAAACTCCACCTCAAAAAAAAAAATATTTCTCATGCTTGTTTACTTTTAACAAACACCAACTTGTGAAGGATGTCAATAGTGAGGACTATTTCCAGTTACTGTACATTTAAATATACTTAAAAATAATGCAAACACAGTAATTAGAAAAATATGTATTAGCAGCTATATGTGAACAGCTAATATTAATATAGAACACAGTTTTTCCAACATGTCTTTTTGTGAAATTTTCAGAAGCCATCAAAATTATCACCTTTAAAAATCCAGCAGTAGCAAAGGATATGGGGCAAGGAGCTGGGGACCCTAAAGGCCAATTCCAACCTGGCCACAGTCTGCATGTATGACCAGGGCCAGAAGGAACTAAGGAAGAAGACCTCCTTCCCTCGGCTTGTGCTTAGGGGAAAAGGAGGAAATGAAAGTTAAAAGCCAGCCAGATAAGGTCAGTGGAGGAACCGGCTCAGCGCAGCTGATCAGTCTGGAAGTTAAAAATTAAACCCCCTACTCCTGACCACAATCCTATCTATAGGTCACAGGCAGGGTATGGAGGAACCTTATCCCGGAAGGCATTGATCTTACTCAGCCACTCAAGACCCCTATCCAGTCACGTCCCCCATGCTTACTAAATCAATCATGACCCTCTCACATGTACATCTCTTAGATCTCTGAGACTGTGAACCTTTAAAATGGCCAGGATTTTCTTTGTTGGGGAGCTTGGTTGTTGAGGCATCTATGCCTGCCACAGCTCCCGGCTGAATGAAATTACCACTTTCTTTCCTGTCCGATGTTCAAGAGGTTTGTTTGTGGCCACTCCTGCTTCATTTTGGTTCCCTGACTGGGAAGGAAGTTTCAGTTGGCGGATGGCTGGGACAGCCTCCCAAGTGGTTTTGACTTGCCCTGCAGAGCATCCCTGCTGGGGTCTCCAGCCCGCTTGGGCAACGAGAGCCCTGAGAGTGCTGCTGGGTAGGCATTGGCTCTGGTGGAAAGCCTTGCCAAAGCAAAACAGCGTAGGCCCTTGCAGCAGATCCACCCAGTGGCTAAACACCGAGAAGGAACAGGCGCCTGAAGTGTCCAGACTTCAGAAACACGGTAGGACTCTGTCTTGGGAAACTTGCCCACCCCACTGGGTGGAAGCATGGCCTGATCACCCACAACATGCCAATCTGTTTTGGAACTTTGAGTTTGACTTTTGTCTCTTTATAACTGGTCTCAATAATCTTGTGTTCTCAGAATTTGGGTGGTAAGAGGTATGTGAGTGTGTGCGAGTGTGGAGGGGCCCAACTGGGCTCATTAGCTGTGAAGTGTGGGGGCCGCATGTCTGTTAGAGTGGGCCGTATGTCCTGAGTGATGTGTGGGGCCAGCTGGGACCAGGGGCAATCTGCATAAGGGTGAAGGAAGTGCCCTCACAATCTAGGTATTGTGGGAGGAGTAACGATCTCTCCAATGCCAAGCAGTGTCTGAAACACTCCCGCGAGGGGGATGGTCCTACCCGTCTGAAGCTAAAGTGAAGAGAGAGTGTTGCGCTAAAATGGGCGGGAATCTGATGGTGGAATGCAGAGTCCCAAGTAGTAATATCGGGCAAAGTCAGTGAGAAACCCTTTACCTTTTGGTAGTGCTGTTCTTAAGGAGATGGGTAAAACACAGAGCAAACCTACTCCACTGGGAACGATGCTAAAAAATTTCAAAAAGGGATTTAATGGAGATTATAGTACCACCATGACACCAGTAAGACTTAGAGCTTTGTGTGAAGTGGCCTGGCCAGCAATGAAGACAGATTGGCCCTTGGAAAGGAGCCTAGATAAGTTGCTTGTCTCCAAAGTGTAGTGCAAGGTTACAGGCAACCAGGACACCCCAACCAATTCCCATAGACTCTTGGTTACAGTTGGTTTTAAACCCCTGACAGTGGTTACGGGGCCAGGCAGCTGCAGTTCTAGTGGCCCAGGGACAGACAGGCAGGGAAAAATCTTGCTCCACCCACCAGAAGACACAGACTCTTAAGGTCTTGACCAACTTGGCACCAGAAGACTCTTTGCCAGTAGCACCCCCTCCAATGGCACCCCCTCCTTACTTGGAGGAGAGGTCCCCCACTCCAGAACCAGAGGCTTCTGCACCTCCACAAGATCCGAACACTCCTAAACCACCCAGAGTGGAAGGAAAAGGAGGCACAGCTTTAGGAGGCACTCCTCCCATAGCAGCCAGCTTCCCAGAAAAATCACCCCCATTGGCAGCCCGGTTACGACCCAATGTGGGAGTGCAAATGCCTTTAAGAGAACAGCGGTACACTGGGGTAGATGAGGATGGCCACATGGTAGAAAGTCATGTCTTCACATATATACCATTCACTTTGGCCGACTTCATAAACTGGAAAAATAGCAACCCATCTTACACTGACAAGCCACAAGCTTTAACTGACCTGTTTTAGACTGTCATCCAAACTCATAATCCCACTTGGGCTGATTGTCACCAGCTGCTCATGTACCTTTTCAACACTAATGAGAGGCAGAGAGTGCTCTAGGCAGCATCTAAATGGCTGGAAGAGCATGTTTCAGCTAATTACCAGAACCTTCAGGAGTATGTGAGGACCCAGTTGCCAGGAACGGACTCTCAGTGTGGGACCCAAATACCCCTGAGGGCATGCAGAGGCTAACTGGATACAGAGAGGCCTTGCTGGAGGGAGTAAGAAAAGGAGCACAAAGAGCCGCAAATATATACAAAGTATCTCAACTTAAGCAGGGGCAAGATGAAAAGTCCAGCACAGTTTTATGAAAGACCGTGTGAGGCCTTCCGCATGTACACTCCCTTTGATCCTGAGGACCCCGAGAATCAGCGCATGGTGAACTCAACTTTAGTTAGTCAGAGCGCAGATGATATCAGGAAAAAATTATAAAAACAGAATGGGTTCACGGCCATGAGCACTGTGCAGTTGTTGGAGATAGCCCATCAGGTGTTTGTGAATACAGATGCAGTAAGTCACCAAGAGAAGGTGCGACAAAACTGGCAAAATATCAATTTGCTGGCCACGGCTATCAGAGGAACCCATTCAAAGGGGCAGGGCAAGGGGGGCCCTGGGTAAAACGTCCAGTCAGATCGACCGTGTCTACAGCACAACCAGTGTGCCTATTGTAAAGAAATGGGACACTGGAAAAATAAGTGCCCTCAGTTGGCAGGAGAACAGGGTATTCCTAAGCAAGAAGCCTCAGGAAAAGATGAGGTTATCCTGCTTAACTTGGCACGGGGGCCATTAGATTGAAGGGGACCAGGCTCGAATGGCCCTAAAGAGCCCATGGTCAGGATGAAGTGGAGGGCAAGGACATTAATTTCTTGGTCAGCACCGGGGCGAAACACTTGGTGGTAATGCAACCTGTGGCTCCTTTGTCCAACAAGACAATAAACATAATTGGGGCAAGTGGAGTTTCAGAAAAGCAGGCTTTCTGTCTACCACGAAGCTGTTTGGTGGGAGGCCATGAAATTATACATCAGTTATTGTATATGCCGGACTGCCCCCTACCCCTTTTGGGAAGAGACTTGCTAAGCAAACTAAGAGTTAATGTCACCTTCACTGATAAGGGCTCCCTGCAGCTAAAACTGCCTCAGACAGGGATTATCATGGCCCTCACAGTCTTTTGGGAGGAGGAGTGGAGACTCTTCCTGACTGAACCAGGATGAGAATTAATCTTTGCTCTAGCCAAGCGATGGCCATGGGTCTGGGCAGAGGATAACCCCCCAGAGTTGGCAGTAAACCAAGTCCTAGTGGTTATCGAAGTAAAGCCAGGGGCATTACCCATCAGACAGAGACAATACCCAGTCCCAAGGGAAGCTCTCGAAGGCATCCAAGTTCATCTCAGATGCCTGAAAATTTATGGTATTATAGTTCCTTGCCAGTATCCACAGAACACGCCTCTCCTGCCTGTCCGCAAGCTGGGAACTAAGGACTACCGACCAGTGCAGGACCTGCACATGGTCAATCAAGCAACCGTGACCCTGCACCCCATGGTGCCTAACCCGTACATGTTGCTGGGGTTATTGCCAGTTGAGGACAGCTGGTTCACTTGTTTGGACTTAAAAGATGCTTTCTTCAGTATCAGGCTAGCTCCTAAAAGACAAAAGCTATTTGCCTTTCAGTGGGAAAATCCAGAAACAGGAGTCACTACCCAGTATACCTGGACATGGCTTCCCCAGGGGTTCAAAAATTCCCCTACCATCTTTGGGGAGGCACTAGCTTGGGATCTCCAGAAGTTTCCTACTGAAAGCCTAGGCTGTGTGCTGCTCTACTATATTAATGATCTTTTAATAAGACATCTTACGGCAGTTGGGTGCGCTAAGGGAACAGATGCCTTACTTCGGCACCTGGAGGACTGTGGGTATAAAGTGTCCAGGAAAAAGGCTCAGATCTGCAGGCAGCAAGTGCAGTATCTGGGATTCACCATTTGACCAGGGGAACACAGCCTAGGGGCAGAAAGGAAACAGGTCATCTGCAACCTGCCGGAACCCAAAACCAGAAGGCAGGTAAAGAATTCTTGGGAGCCCATGGGCTTCTGTAGACTGTGGATCCCGAACTTTGCAGTGCTGGCCAAACCCCTGTATGAAATCACAAAGAGGAAGACAAGAAACCCCTTGAATGGGGACCCCAGTAGCAACAGGCTTTCCATACCCTGAAGGGAAAACTTATGTCTACTCTGGTACTGGGATTACCTGACCTGACAAAGCCCTTTACATTATATGTATCAGAAAAAGAAAAAATGGCTGTTGGAGTACTAACTCAAACCATGGGATCTTGGCCAAGGCCGGTGGCCTACCTCTCTAAACAGCTAGATGGAGTTTCAAAGGGCTGGCCTCCATGCCCAAGGGCCCTAGCATCAACTGCCTTGTTAGCCCAAGAAGCAGATAAGCTAACTCTGGGGCAGAATCTGAACATAAAGGCTCCTCATGCAATGGTGGCTCTAATGAATACCAAGGGACATCACTGGCTGACAAATGCCAGGCTAAGCACCAGAACTTGCTTTGTGAAAACCCCCACAGCACCATTGAAGTCTGTAACACCTTAAATCTGCTACCTTGCTCCCAACGTCAGAGAGTCCAGTGAAACATGATTATATTGAAGTGTTGTACTCAGTCTATTCTAGCAGGCCTGATCTCTGAAACTAGCCTTGGGCAACTGCTGATTAACTCCCTCGGAGAGAGGTGTGTGGGGTATACAGTAGTAACCTTGGATATAGTTGTTGAAGCTAAATCACTGCCACAAGGAACCTCAGCCCAGAAACCTAAACTTATTGCCTTAACACGGGCCTTGGAGCTGAGTGAAGGTAAGACTGTGAACATTTATACTGACTCTCAGTATGCCTTTCTGACTCTCCAGATACATGGGGCATTATATAAGGAAAAATGACTCTTAGACTCAGGGGGAAAACAGATAAAGTATTGGCAAGAAATTTTACAGCTATTAGAGGCAGTTTGGAAGCCCCAATGGGTGGCAGTTATGCACTGTCGGGGGCATCAATGGGCCTCCACCTCTGTAGCCCTGGGAAACTCCCAGGCTGACTCAAAAGCTTGAAAAGCAGCATCCACTCCCTACCGAGACACAGTAAAAGCCCCCTGATCCCCTAAATGCCTGACTTTGTGCCTACCTATTCTAAGGAGGAAAGGGACTTTTTTCAAAATGAAGAGGGACAGGCAATAAAGGAAGGGTGGATCCAGTTACCAGATGGAAAAATAGCAGTGCCACAGCTGTTGAGCACTGGTGTTGTGCAAGCCACACATGAGACTACACATCTGGGCCAAGAATCTCTTGAAAAGTTAATAGGCCAGCACTTCTACATTTCACATTTGTCAGCTCTAGCAAAGGCACTGTCACAGCAATGTGTCACCTGCCGACAACACAATGCAAAGCAGGGTCCAACAATCCTGCCTGACATACAGTCTTACTGAGCAGCTCCCTTTGAGAATCTCCAGGTGGACTTCACTGACATGCCCAAGTGTGGAAGTTGTAAGTATCTGCTAGTTCTGGTATGTACGTACTCTGGGTGGGTAGAAGCATTTCCAACTCGAACCAAGAAAACTTATGAAGTAACCCATGTGCTTCTTTGAGATCTCATTCCTAGGTTTGGATTGTCCTTGTGCATCGGCTCAGACAGTGGGCCAGCTTTCATGGCTGACTTGGTTCATAGACAGCAACAGTGTGGGAATCACTTAGAAACTTCATGCCGCCTATCGACGACAGAGTTCCAGGAAGGTGGAGCAAATGAATCAGACAATCAAAAATGGTTTAGGGAAAGTATGCCAGGAGACAGGGTTACAGTGGATACATGCACTTCCCATGATGTTGTTTAAAATTAAATGCACCCCTTTGAAAAAGGGTACTGTCCTTATGAGATACTTTACCACAGACCCCCTCCTAAACTATGGGGGCTCCCAGGAACTCCTCGAGACTTAGGTGAAATTGAATTGCAGAGACAGCTACAGGCCTTAGGAAAAGTTACCCAAACCATCTCAGCCTGGGCAAATGAAAGGTGCCCAGTGAGCTTATTCTCCCTAGTTCACCCCTTTTCACCAGGTGATCAAGTGTGGATAAAGGATTGGAATATCACCCCTTTGAAGCCCCAGTAGAAAGGGCCCCTGACTGTAATCCTGACCACTCGCACAGCTGTGAAGTTGGAAGGTATAGCAGCTTGGATTCATAACAGCCAAGTAAAACCTGCAGTGGCTGAAACTTGGGAGGTGCAACCAGACCCAGACGACAGTTGCAAAATCACCTTGAGAAAGACGACAAGCCTTGCCCCAGCCACATCCTGGAAGCTGGCTGGTCCATGCATGGCCGAAGCATGAGAAAACTCATTGTGGGGCTCATTCTTCTTGAAGTTGAGACTCATGTAGTAAGAACTTTACCTAACTTTGGAGACTGTTCTCAGTGTATACATAAGGTCACTAAGGTAGGATGAAAAATCACTACCTTCCTTTTGTTCTACAGCTATTATGAGTGTACAGGAACTCAGAAGAGAACTTGTTTGTATAATGGCACCCAATATAAAGTGTGCAGCCCAGGGGATGGGCAACTAGATGTCTGCTATGACCCATCAGAGCCCCCCATGCACGCAATTTTTGAAGTAAAACACTTAACAACTGTGGCATGGAAAACCTCAAGTAAGTTAATTGCTAGAACAGGGGAGAAAGGAATCCCCAAGCAAGTTGTCATAAAATTTGATGCTTGTGTGGCTATGGATAAGGGGTGTGGCTCTCTTGGTTGGGAGCAGAGTTATGCAGTAGAGCATAAGTATATGTACCAGACAACATATTGGTGTAGTGAATGTACTTACTGGTCGTGTGTTATCTGGGCCACTTGTAAAAATGATAAAAATGACAAAAATGACCCCGTCTGTCTGACAAAGGGAAAAAGTAATATTTCCTGGAGCAATGTTCTCTGTACCCCTGGGCATTGCAATCCACTAGAGGTAATAATTACAAATCCACAGGATCCCCGCTGGAAAAGGGGAGAATATGTAAAGCTAGGAATTGATGGGAAAGGATTGGATCCCATGGTAAATCTCTTAATTCAAGGGGAGGTCCAAAGACGTACCTCCAGTCCAGTGCTGGTGTATCAGACTTTTAATGATGAGTTAAATGAGCCAGCCCCAGAACTCCCAAAGAAGATGAAAAACTTGTTCCTCCGGTTAGCTGAAAATGTAGCCCACTCACTAAATGTTACTTCCTGTTATGAGTGTGGGGGGACTACAATGGGAGACTGGTGGCCATGAGAAGCCCAAGAGTTAGTGCGCTCTGATCCTGTCCTGGACCTAACCTTGGTCCAAAGAATTCAAACCAACAGCTTCTGGGTCTTAAAAGTCTCGATTATTGGACAATATTGCCTAGCAAGAGAGGGAAAAGACTTCACTGTCCCGGTAGGGAGGCTTAGTTGCCTGGGACAGCAATTGTATAATGAAACAGCAGATACAGTCACTTGGTGGAGTTCAAACCACACAGAAAAGAACCCTCTCCTTAAATTCCCTAAATTGCAGGACGCCTGGAATCATCCTGGGCTTCGTTGAGACTGGACAGCCCCAGCTGGGTTGTATTGGATATGCGGGCTCAGAGCGTATGTGCAGCTGCCTGAAAAATGGACTAGCAGCTGTGTCACAGGCACTATTAAACCTTCTTTCTTCCTATTGCCCGTCAAGACAGGTGAATTGTTAGGCTACCCCGTTTTTACATCTCCCCAAGAACCAAGAAGACTGTCTATAGGAGATTGGAAAGATGATGAATGGCCCCCTGAAAGGATCATACAGTATTACGGGCCTGCTACATGGACACAGGACAGCTCATGGGGATACCAGACCCCAATTTATATGATCAACCACATTATCCGGTTACAAGCTGTCTTAGAAATAATCAACAACGAAACTGGTAAAGCTTTAACTCTTTTGGCCTGGCAAGAAACTCAAATAAGAAATGCTATTTACCAAAATAAATTAGCACTAGACTACTTGCTAGCGGCTAAGGGAGGAGTCTGTGGAAAATTCAATTTAACCAATTCTTGCCTGCATATAGATAATCAAGGCCAGGCAGTTGAAAATATTGTAAGAGATAAGACAAAAGTAGCCCATGTGCCGGTGCAAGTTTGGCATGGGTTTGACCCTGCATCTATGTTTAGGAGATGGTTCCCAGCTTTAGGAGGATTTAAAACCCTCATTATAGGGGTTGTGCTGGTAATAGGTGCATGCTTGTTGCTCCCCTGTTTATTGCCTGTATTCCTCCAAATGATTAGAGGTTTAGTCACTACTATAGTTCACCAAAAGACCTCAGCTCAAGCATATTACACGAATCATTATCAGTCGGTATCGTTACCTGACCAGGATAGTGAGGAAGAGGGTGAGAACCCCAACTAATAAATAAGTGAAGTTCTCAAAGTGGGGAACTGAGGAAGGAGACCTCCTTCCTTTGGCTTGTGCTTAGGGGAAAAGGAGGAAATGAGAGTTAAAAGCCAGCCAGATGAGGTCAGTGGAGGAACCAGCTCAGCGCAGCTGACCAGGTCTGGAAGTTAAAAATTAAACCCCCACTCCTGACCACAATCCTATCTATAGGTCACAGGCATGGTATGGATGAACCTTATCCCAGAAGGCATTGATCTTACTCAGCCACTCAAGACCCCTATCTGGTCACGTCCCCCAGACTTGCTGAATCAATCATGACCCTCTCCATGTGCATTTCTTAGATCTCTTAGATTGTGAGCCTTTAAAAGGGCCAGGATTTTCTTTGCTGGGGAGCTCTGTTGTTGAGGCATCTATGCCTGCCGCAGCTCCCAGCCAAATAAAATTACCACTTCCTTCCTTGTCTGATGTTCAAGAGGTTTGTTTGCAGCTGCTCCTGCTTCAGAACCACCAGCAGACTCCCAGACATGCCTTCCCTCCTACACTCACTGTACTGCTCTGTGTGCTATTATCTATGTCTGGAATGTTCTTCCTTTTTCTTCACTTGGCTAACTTATTCCAATTTTTTTCAGATTTATCTTGACACATTTGACAAACTCCTTCCTTCTTTCAGCCAGGATCAGGAGGCCCCCCCTGTGCTTCCACATACCTAGCAAGACTCTTATGTTTCACTATCTGCTAAAATGGCAATCTCCCTGTAATACGCTGATTGTGTTTTATTTTTGAATCCTCAGTGCCCAGGATATAGCAAGCACCCCTGCTTAGGACACAGCAAACACTCAATATATGTTTAAGTAGTGAAGAGATACATTTATAAAATAAGAGTGGAACAGATGATTTCAATGGTCTCAGCCAATTGCAGAATACTACACACAGTTCTTCATTTACCTCTACTGGCCTCCCAAGGAAATTCTTGTCTGTCATCTTATAATGGTGTAAGGCACCTTTGTGCTTGTAAGTGACATCAATGTCCATATTCAAGTGGAGTTGTTTAACCAGGAGTGAATATTCTGTCAGGCCTTCGATGGCATTGATTGTGTCCTGTCAACAATCAGCAAGGCACAAAAACATGTTTAATTTATTTATATACTGTCTATTTACAAATACCGTTTCTATGAGTGGGTAGGGCAGCATTGTCTGGAGTTGAAACTCCAGCTGACTCAGTAAGACTGGTTTAGGGCCCCATTGTGGAGGTGGAAGGAAGGTCTCTCTCTCCTCAACAGAGACATTGCTGTTAGCAGGGACAGGAAGGAAGTGTGGCCTCATATCTGGGTCTTCTATATAGTCTGCAAATGTAACCTCAGGCAAGTCACTGTTTGCAGAATTCCTCTGAGTCTTTGCAGGATTATCTCTTCCTCGTTCTTTAGTGTCAGCTTAAGTTATCTCCACAACAAGGCCATAAACTCCCCTCTTCCATTATTCTCTGTTTTAATGTTCCTCTTTTGCCCTTTATAGCATTCATCTCAATTTGTAATACTTTTATTTATAGTTTATTGCTGGCCTCCCCCACCGCAATGTAAGATTGGTGAGGCAAGTAGGTAATATATTTTTCTTGGTGACTGACATGGTTTGAATGTGTCTCCCAAAGTTCATGTGTTCGCAGCTTGGTCCCCAGTGTGGCAGTTTAGGAGGTGAGGCCTAATGGGAGGTGTTTGGGTCATGGGGGAACCGTTTTCATAAATGGATTAATGCTGCTTATTATAGAAGTGAGTTTGTTATAAAAAGATGAGTTTATACCCCACTCGCACCAACCCCCCACTCCACCTTCTCTTTGCACTTCTACCATGGAATAATGCAACAAAAATGTCTTCACCAGGTGCAGCCCCCTGATCTTGGACTTCCTAGGACCCAGAACCATGAGCTAATAAATTTCTGTTCATTATAAATTGTCCAGTGTGTCATATTCTGTTACAGCAACATACAATGGACTAAGGCACTGTCCATTGCATTTAGTGGGTACATAAATATTTGTTGAAGGAATAAACTTTATCTTTCTGGACCTCATCTTTCTCATCTATAAAACTGAGAAACATGACTAGATCAGAGATGTTAAACAATGTGGCTACTCCCTCTGCCTATATCTATGGCAGTGAATGCTTATCAATAGCGCCCTCTTTTCTACTAACCCAATAGTTGTACCTAAAATCAAACACATTAGATAGTCACTAAATTAATACTGAAGGCCCTCTCTACTGCTAAACGTTATATACATAGATATACACACTCCATCATTATCTAAACATCCAGGCAACAGGGAAGATATTAACGTTCAAGCTAAACTTTGAATATAAGCATATATTATACAACTACATAATAATTAGTTGTAATATAAAATACTTACTCAAATGAGTTTATATTAAATAGTTAGATAGATTAACATATAACAATCAGTATTTCTTTCACTTTTTATTTATTTCTTTGTGGAGAAGAAGCATCAGTACCTTTGTCTACATGGAAGCCACTATTTATTATATAGGATATGACATACTTGCTAATAACCTTACTAGACTTTGATGGTGATTTAGAATCATGAAGGAAGTACTGGGCTTGAGGTCAGGAGACATGAGTTCCTATTCTGGCTCTGCCATGAATTCCCTGAATGAAACTCCCTGGGCTCATTTCCTCTTTTGTATAATAAGAGTGTTAATGCAGATAACCTCAAGGGGTCCTTCAATTCTGGACATTATTCATATCTATTGCATGCTCATTTGGTGGCCAAAGGCATGGAGGCCAGAATGAGTGTGGCATAGGAGAAAATAAAAATGTCTACAGGAAGATGAAACAAGACAAAGAAATGTTACCTGGGTTGAATAAAAGCCGCCTCCATATCTCTGCTCTTCAGATAGCCATTTGATGATTGGGTTAACATAATTTATGTCTTTCAAGTTCAGACTGGTGAGTAAGGCATAGGCAGTTGTTTCTACCATATGTGCCGTACCAGTGTTAGGTACAGAGCTGTCTTTATGTTGAAGTTTGTCTTTCCAAAAACGATAAATGGGTGGATTACCTGAATATCAACAAATCACATTCATTAATATGATTAAAAAAGTAAATTTGACATAACAGTTCTATCAGGTGTATTACGGTGTTCTAGTTTCTAGAAGCTACTTACTTTTTTTTGTTAGAGGAACTTCCTGAAGATGACCAATGCAAAATAAGATCCCTTAATATGATTCTACTTGTCTTTACACATTGAGCATCTATAATCTGAAAATCTGAAATCTGAAATGCCCCCAATATCTGAAAATTTTTGAACTCTGACATGATGCCACAGGTGGGTAATTTCACCCTGACCTCATGGGATGAGTCACAGTCAAAATGCAGTCAAAACTTTGTTTCATGCACAAAATTATTGAAAATATTGTATAAAATTACTTTCAAACTATGTGTAAAGGAAGGTATATATGAAACATGAATGAATTTCATGTTTAGACCTGAGTCCCATCCCCAAGAAATATCATTATGTATATGTTTATATTCCAAAATCTGAAAAAAAATCTGAAATCTGAAATACTTCTGGTCCCAAGCAGTTCAGACAAGGAACGCTCAACCTGTTTTTTGATTTTTGTGTGTGTTTTGAGACAGGATCTTGTTGTCACCCAGGCTGGAGTGCAGTGGTGTGACTGTAGCTCACTGCAGCCTCAATCTCTTGGGCTCCACCTCAGCTCCCTGAGTGACTGGGACTATAGGGGTGTGTCACCATGCCTGGTTATGTTGCCCAGGCTGGTCTCAAACTCCTGGGCTCAAGCAATCCTCCTACCCTGGCCTCCCAAGGTACTGGGATTATAAGCACAAACCACTGCATCCGGCCTCAATCTTTACTTTAAAATCAACACAGTACACATGTACTAGGAAGGGGCAGTTTAGTAGAGTGGAATGTGCAATTAACTGGGAATTAGTAGACCCAACTTTTAGTCTTTCTTCTGTTACTAACTTACTATGTCACCTGGGGCAAATTCCTTTAGTTCTGTGTGACTTCATTTCCTAATACCTATAGTATAGATAATACTTTCTTCCATGTAGTGAAACTCAAATGAAATACTAAATAAAAAAGATTTTGTAAACTAGAAAGCACCATGCATATATAAAGGATTTTTATTATTATTACTACTGACAGTAAAAAATAAATTGGAGAACTTTTCCTGATAGGAAAATTTACATCCTGGAAATTATGAGATCACACCTAAAGCCTTAGTTTAGTCTTTCATTATTTTTTTCCAGTTTAAAGCATTCAAGACAGTTTTATACATGTAGCACTTTTCATAAATTAGGCTGTAAATTATATTTGTTATTTAAACCTATAAACCCCAAACCCTTTTGGGAATGAACTTAAAAAAAACAACAGCAATGTATATTTGGAAATCATTTTTGAAAGTTAATCAAAATTTTGATGTATACATTTATAATTCATAGCTACATTATTTGCATGACCTTGAAAAAGATATTGACCCTTCCTCTTAGAGTCTCAGATTTGCTGTATTTTTATTTTCTTTGAGACAGAGTCTCTCCCTGTCACCCAGGCTAGAGTGCAATGGCACGATGTTGGCTCACTGCAACTTCTGCCTCTTGGGTTCAAGCGATTCTTCCACCCTAGCCTCTCAAGTAGTTGAGATTACAGGCACCCGCCATCATGCCTGGCTAATTTTTGTCTTTTTGTAGAGATGGGGTTTCAACATGTTGGCCAGGCTGGTCTTGAACTCCTGACCTCAGGTCATCTGCCCACCTTGGCCTCCCAAAGTGCTGGGATTACAGGTGTGAGCCACCATGCCCAGCAGATTTGTTGTATTTAAAATGAAGAGTTGACTTTAGGTTTTTAAAGAAACCCAGCTGGAATAATTTTTGGATTATTAAGTTCCCTTCTAGCTCTTAAATTCGATAATTTTATGATCCATATCTCACAATACCCAAGACACTTCTTTTGTGTTATTTTTGAAGTATCATACAAGTGATTTTGAGGCGTATATTAAGACACAGTCATTTTAAAATGATGACATAAATCATATTTTGTAGATAGTCATAAACTTCAGTAAGATTTATAAAACTTTTAGAAAATCTTAGCTAGGAGAGGACTCCGAAGTGCCAAATCATGCCAATAATCACTGCTACTCTCTTTCCATTTTTTTTCTCTTAACCTATAGGAAGCTGTATCTTTAGTCTTCAAAACCAAACACATACTTTTATAGCAAACCTGGTAAAATATAAGCCAGATCACGCACTCCTTTGCTCAAAATCCCCCAGTGGCTCCCCTTCTCACTCTCAAAGCTGAAATTAAAGTCCTAGGGCTCCTTCTGGTCCCCACAGCACGTTGCTGTGGATGAGTCATGGGCACTCCTTGCTCTGGGTGGAAGCAGCCCTAAACTAGGGTGTGTGGCCAGGGGAGTGGAGCACAGGCTGGATTTCAGCCTCGATTCACTTGCTTCCTTAGGTGCTTTGTCTACTGCACAACTGTTTATGGAAGCCCTGAAGAGTCTCTTTAATGCCTTAGATTAATGCCTTCCCTTGCTTCCTCACCTTTGCCTTCCCTGACCTTACTTCCTACTCCTCTTCTCACTCATCAGCAGTCACACTGGCTTCCTTGGCATTCTTGGAGCACCAGGCATGCCCATGCCTCAGGGCATTTGCACATTCTGTTCTCCACCAGGAACACCCTTCTAGATAGCCACAGGACTTTCTTCTTCACCTCCTTTCAGGTCTCGATGCAAACACCATCTTCTCAGTGAAACTTAAGCCCAGTCAGCTTGTCTAAAATTACAACCCATCCTCTCACCTTATCTTCTTTCCCTGCTTTATTTTTCTTCATATCAGGCATCACTGCCTATTCACAAAGCTTTACTTATTTATCATGTTTGTGTCTCCCCAGTTAGAATATAAATTTCTTGATGAACTGGATTTTGGGGAGTCTGTTTTGTTTATTGCTTTATTCCCAGAGACTAGAATAGTGCCAGGTATATAGGAGGTATCCAGAGGATACTCGATGCATATTTATCGAATAAAGGAATAAATAGAGGACAGGCATGGTGGCTCAGGCCTGTGATCCCAGTACTTTGGAAGGCCAAGGCAGTAGGATTGCTTGACCCCAGGCATTTGAGACCACCCTGGGAAACATAGTGAGACTCGTATGTGCAAAATATAAAAAGAACTGGGTTCAGTGGTGGACACCTATAGTCCCAGCTACTTGGGAGGCTGAGGTGGGAAGATCACTTGAGCCAGGAGATGGAGGTTGCAGTGAGCCACGATCGTGCCACTGCACTCCAGCCTGGGTGACAGATTGAGAACCTGTCTTAAAAAAATAATAATGAATATTTTCTGAATGAATACATGAATAAATGAATGAATAACAGCACATATTACTTTGTATTGTGATGGTTTGTTCCTTGAGGACAGAGATTGCATTTTACTCAAGTTTGCATGTCACCACCCACTTCCCAGATTTAGCAGACTTTATGGCTTAGTGAACGCTCGTTGAATAAATATATGGAACAAGTTATACCTTTAACCAAAGCTTGTCTCTTCAAAGTTGAAACAATTGAACGAAACTGTGGGTGAGTTTTATCTCCCAGGGAAAGAGCGTAGGCAGCAATGGCCAATGTAAAGGTGCTCTGGGCTGGCAGTGTATTTTCAAGCAGAAAGGTGTCAGCTTTAATTAGAGCTGTGTTGATTTTCTGGAAACAAGAGCAGAAGATACTTCAGTTTCTCTGCCAAGCAACCACCTATCAATTGATACAAACTACCATCAGGTCCCACTGTCCTGGAGTAGGCAAGATTGGGGGTAAAAAGAGGACTGACCTAATGAGAATGGATGGCTTCTCAGTGAAGCAAACCCCTCCAAGAAAAGGAGCAGAACATAATCTTGGAAGAGACGATGAAGTCCAAATCAGGTTAAGCTTTTTGTCTCTGAATTCTCACCTTCCTTTTAGAGGTTTTGTGCCTTTAGTTTCTGATTATACCATCAGATCTAGCCTCCAGGAAGAAAGGTACCAAGCATAGACACAACTTTTATTGTTCCCTCTCAGCATAGTTACAACAGGCACACATGTTCAAAAGGAGGTATACTTTAAAAAATTAAAACAATAAGAAGTAGAAGGAAAGCCAAGCTGCCAAAGTACTTTGGCAGATCCTAAGAATGCCTGGGTAAATAGTCCTGATCACTAGTTCCGACACCACCAAAATGGTTATGTTGGACAAGTGGGCCACGAGAAAGCCTGCTGCAATGCTGCTAACATCCTGCCTGGCTCCTTCTCACCCAGCTCCACATGCATCTCTCACCCATGTGGCCACTAGGTGCCAACTGGTCCTCTAGGCTCCTGGGAACTGGTAATCATTGATTATTCTGTCTTGTTAAGCTTTTGAAACAAACTGAAAACAAATGGTTGTTTTGTGATTCCAGTTCTGCAAATCTCCTTGAGATTTTCCATCTCAACCCTGATTTGAAGGACACATCTAATTGACTTCTGATTTGCAGGCAGGAGTATTTAACCTCAGCTCAGGAATCATCTCTTCCCAGACCAGGGTATCACCTCAATTAACCTGGGAAATCTTCTATGTTGATTCACTTAGGTGTATCATCACTTTTCTCCCCATTTCCAAGCAAGTGAAACAGTGCAACCCAAAGAAGCACACTTGCTGTTGTGTATCCTCAGTACTTGCATGATAGTGTGCTTTCACTATAGGATAACAGTAACATATATAAAGCAGGATTTAGCGGAGATAAGAGAGAAAAGCTGGGGGCACTGGATCATTCTCCCATCGCAGTCCCAGCTATCAGTTTTAGACCCAGCTCTACAATTTATTAGCCTGTGACATTGTACAATTGAATTCACCTTACTTACAGTCCTCAGCTTTCTCAACTGTCGATGAGTAGGTTGGACTAGGTGGTCTCTAATATCTATTATAGTTCTGAAATCTTTCAATTCTGGAGTTTAAGTTATTGTCAAGTAATTGAAAAGAAGGAAAAGAAGCTTTTGAAACTAAAAGTCTTCCGATTGGTGGCCCCTCCAGTATATAGCATAGAAAGAATGATGGGTGTTAGAGAAAGAAATCTCTTACTTACCTCCAGGGGGCATATATCAAAAGCCTTTCTAATTCCAATCACAGTAAAGGCTGTAAGATATAAATTGTTTTCTCGGGCTTCAACAGGCAAGGTACCCTAAAAAGAAGCAATGTTTTAAAAGGAAAGTGAAATGGTGTCTTTAAAGTGAAATGACCTGGTTCTACTGAGTGTTTTAAGCCTTATCTCCCATTCTTTCCCTTCATGCACTGCAGGTGGACTGCTTCCCATTTCTCAATAAGCCCTAGGTCTATCTCACTTGAGTGCTGTCACTTGCCCATCTCCCTCCACCCCGTTAAATGAGATGTCTAAGATATCACTTCTCTGATCTCTAGTGAACTGTCTGAAGATCGCTTCACTTCAGTATTATGGGAAGACCTTTGTATTTTTTGCTTGTTCACAAAAGAAATTTCTTGCAGAATTACATTTTTTTTTCTTTCTTCTTCTTCATCCTCCCATAATTGATGAGAATAAAACTCAAACTGTAAATAAAACTATTGCTAATTTGTGCATTTGGTTTTCTTACCTGTAATTTTATTGGTTGATACTGTGAGTTTTCCTTGAAAGATCCATTATCTAATTGCTGATTCTCAACCAGCCACATTAAAGAATTACAAATTGAATTTTGGTTCTGCTCTACATATTTATTTACTTGTCCAAGTACTCTTAAAGCAAAAGCTGTTAACCTTTAAGACAAAATAAAATAAATAAATATTTAGAACACTGAATCCATTTTGGCTTTCAATTAGTTTATACAACTTTATTCTTTAAAAGAAAATAACATTTTAAAATATACTAGTTCAAAGTAAGTCACCATTTTACAAAGGAAGGGAAGATTTTTGGAATATCTCCAAAACATTCAGTAAACAAATGTGATAGCACATCTTCTGTGATTACAACATCGTTAGCTAGCACAGAGCTAAAAATTGATTCCTGATAATAAAAGCATTACACTCTAAAGTTAAAGATAACAGAGGTAAAAATAAATAGTTTTGAGTCAAGATACTGACTCATGAATATGAGACACGAAAGTGTAAATCATAAAATTCTAGACTGTAAAATTTGTACATGCCATGGAATCTAAATTCCTGAGGCCCTAAGTCCCCTTTCCCAATGTCCCTGCAGTGTTTATCTCACTTGTCCTTGAGTGCTGCCATTGACACAGAACCTACTACCTCACAGGAAACTTTAATGATCATGATTGCTTAGTCAAAAAGCAATTTCAAGTCTCTACTAATACCCATCGAAGAGTATCAGAGAGGACTGAATGCATTCCCTATAACATCTCTTCACTCTCTCAGTCGCCAAGGAGCCTCCACTCCCCAGGTCCTCAGATATCTGAGACTCAGACCACTTGATTCGCCCTCCCACTTCCCTTCAATTTAAAAATTTGTGTTGGAGAGAGATCCAAGATGGCCGATTAACAACAGCTCAGGATTGTAGCTCCCAGTGAAAGCGCAGAGAGCGAGTGGACGCCGCACTTTCACATGAATTTTTGTTGCCCACAGACTAGGAGATTCCCGGCGGAGGAGCCACACGGGTCGCCAGCGCGACTTTTTTGGCCGGCGCGGCTATTTTGCCGGCGCCCCAGCACGGCGCTTCTCGGCGGGGAGTATACGGGACGACTCCGGCTCGGCTGGTCCCGTCCCCACAAGGAGAACAGCAATTGGAAGCGCTGAGGACTGAGAGTTTCACAGTAAGCACAGCTGAACGGGGAAGGTCCAGCTGTGCGGGGAAGGGGCGTCCGCCA